>QAOA01001066.1:2142424-2214163 GCA_003255065.1 Cercis canadensis
TTTTTTTTTTATGGGTGCTTCGAATTTGTTTTCCTTGTGGTTGTCGTTTGAGTTTAATATGGTCGAGCTTCGGCAACCAATGTGACGTCTGGCAATGAAGCATTATGTCTCATTTTGTTATGGATTTTTTTTTTTTTTAAGCTTGCAGATTTTCTCTGTCAATAATGTATCTTATGTGTGTCTATTGGATATTAGTAGGAACTCATAAACCAACTTTTTGAATTTTTCTGCAGGAGATTGCATCTGGTTTGTTAATGCTGGTCACAAGGTGTTGACTTTTTCTGTTTGGCATGAAGTGAGGGTGCCATATAGTCTGCTAAATAAGAATTACTTATTTTATCTGAGGGAAGTACAGTATTTACAGCTGCGCTGGTGTTGGAACATGCAAGTACCAATTTTTTGCATAAATGAACATGGAAGGTGATAAGACATAGAGTGAGGTGAAGAAAGGTCCATCTTGAAAATTTGGAAAAACGGTATTCTAAAAATAGAAATGGGGTTACCACAGGTGACCTCTGGCTGTGTTGCTGAAGAAATGGCAGTATCACTAGGCACATTTGTGCAAACTCCAGTTACTCCACCTAGAATTGCCAACTTGAGCAGCTATGATTTGAATGTCTTGCCTGGAGAAGACCTTGGTAATCGCATGCAAATTGATTTGCCATACTCTGAAAGAAAAAATGTCTCAGAGCTTTCAACGGAACCACGTATTTGTAATATCGAACGAATTGGTAGGTTGTCTGTTAAGATTGGGCAGGCTATGCAAACACCTGTTTCTAGGACTGTAGGTTTCCAAATAACGGCGTTGGCTTCTCCTGTTAATGGTTTTGGTGGAAATGGATATTCGTCAACTGTGTTTAATGTCACCAGTGATGCAACTGAAGCAACTGGGTCACAAGTCAGAAAGCGATTGTTGTCACCTTTGAATGGAATGAATCTCGATCATCTTAAAGGTGATCCTCTGGACATTAGTGATGGCATTTGTAGGAGTTGCCCAAAGGGTTATGATGATAGTTATAATGTTGCTTTCCTACAAGAGCATAAAAAGGTTCATATAAGCAACTCCAATGACCTCCACAGCCCTATCTGGTCTCCATCTTGTTTTGTGGGATTGACAAATTCATCCAGAGAAGACCAAATTGTATCTAATCATGGGCTTTTATGTTGTGAAGGCAAGGATCCATGGTCTCAATGTCATTTCATATCATCTCCTGCACTCAAGGAGACAACTAAGCCAAGGTCCCAAACAGGGGCAATAACTATACCTCAAAATAAGGTGACATCACCGTCCTTTCCTTCGTCTCCTCTGGGTCCTAAATTTTCTGAAAGAGAAAAATTGGGAGGAGGATGCAAAGATGGTGACAATATAAATTTTAAGGAAATGGAACAGTCACTTGATAGAACTATTAGGATTCCAAGCAAATCACTGCAAGATTCCAACAATTTGCCACTAAAGTTTGACCTGTTTACTGCTGATGATATCTCTGGTATGAAAGAGCATTGGACTCATGGTGCAAGTTTTCCTCCTCGGCATGCCAAATTAGTTAGAAGGTCCCTGGTTGGTTCATTTGAGGAGTCTCTACTGTCTGGTCGGTTACTATCTGGAAAATTTAGTCAGGTTGGCATTATCCTCATATATGGGCCCCTTCTATACATTATTTTCCTAATGAAGTTGGCAAATTTTGAGTGGTCTTCCTTTTGTTTTGTCCTCCTAATGCTACCTTTAACTTGCAGAGAATTGATGGCTTCCTTGCTGTGCTGAATGTCACTGGGGGAAACTTCTCACCACAATCACAGAAAATCCCATTTACAGTAACAAGTGTGGATGGAGACAAGTACCTGTTGTATTATTCATTCATTAATCTTTCAGGAAAATTATTGTCAAGCAAGTCTAGGGTCAGCAAATTCCAGAGAACCCTTAGCATGGATGAATCTCGATCCAAAAAGGGCCGTATACGTGTACCTATGAAAGGGTGTATTCAACTGGTATTTACTTGAAGACCTCGTAATTTGTAATCAAGTCATTTTTCCCATTCCGGCTATAAGGTGTTTTTGTATGCATTTTTAGCAAGAAATCGGTTATGTATACCAATGTGTTTTGGGTCTTTTCAATATGTTGTTATTAGCATGACAAGTTAGCATGATACAACTATCAATTTTGATTTTGGTGGTAAATAAGATTTTACTTGTGATATTTAGTAGAAATTCTAGTACCAGTGTCAATAGGGTTAGTTTCTAATTTCCGTAGGCTTCCGCTTCACCACTAATCTTCAACAAACGTTTTCAAATCTGGCACTTAATAACATAACTTGAAAACTATTTCTACATTGGTTCACTGGGTCCGCCTTTGTTTTCCGCAACTAACATGAGTCAGGAAACCGTTCCCATAGAGATCTAGAGGTAGATGAAATTCATGATAAACAAAATATCTCCTCGATAGAAAAAAAAAAAAAAATTTGATGCTGAATATCATCATCAATTTCAGACTAATTGACTTTATTGGCAACAACTTGTGTATCGCTAAGATAAAGTACGCTGGAATTCTGTGTATCACAAACTGACTGGCCTTCTTAACTGCAGGTTCTCAGCAATCCAGAGAAGACACCCATTCACACCTTCTTTTGCAATTATGATTTGAGCGACATGCCAGCTGGTACCAAGGTAGGACAGAATTTATGGGATCTTCAAAGTTCTATAAGCATGCTGTCATTCATGTTCATGTTGAGTTATCTTTTTATGGTTGCAAAAAGCTGTGGCATGAACTCAATTCGAAACTGCACTTCCCTTACTATCTCTGTTTAGACCAAACTCTGTGAGTGTAACGTTTGATGTTGTTTGCATGCAAATATCTAAAGCAGACATTCTTGCGGCAAAAAATAACTTTAAACTCGACTAGTCCAACATCTATGACTGGCAAAGAAAGGCAAAGAGGTCATGAAGATGTTCTGACTCAAAAATGTGGTGGATGTGATAGTTATAAATACAAAAAGATTGGTGAGGAAGAAAACTCGAGTTCAAGCACATGCCAAGTGACCCAAGACAACTCTCTGCATGGTTCTTCAAAGCCCAGTGGCATTCTGCTTTATGCTCTTCACCTCCGCTTCTTATGCCCCTTGTCAAAGAGACGTTCAAGGTCTGTTCATAGGTGCAGATCTGACCCATTATCTGCAGAAGTGAGAAACGTCGTGGAAATTGAAGATGAAAGGCGTTTCTACTTGTATGATGATATGAGGGTTGTGTTTCCTCAACGCCATTCTGATGCTGATGAAGGCAAGGTATGTGAATTGGTTTTAATGTGTCTGGATTAATCCAATAACTCCAGGGTCTATGAGAGCCATGCTATATTGCATGTCCTAATTGCAAGATCAGTCTTGGGTACTTATGAGAAGGACTTTCCTTAAATAACATTCATCTTATTTTCTGTTTAAATAGAATTTTAGATATACGTGTTAAAGAATCAATTATGAAATTTTGGCACTTCATGGTTCCTGTCCAGTAAGCAAGTAGTTTTTCTTCTTTTTTGCTTTCAGATCTCATCTAATTATGTTATTTCCTTTTAATTTGCAGTTGCATGTGGAATATCATTTTCCTTCTGATCCAAAATACTTCGACATCAGCACCTAAAATACCAGAATGTTTCGCTCTCAGATAGTTTTGTACATGTAGTTGTAAATATTTGTACATACCCAATTCATTTCATCTGTTCATTTTGGGGCCAATTGCCTCATTGAACTTGTAAATTACATACGTTCTGTCAATGTTTGATTCATAGTTCTATATCTATTGACTCTACACACGTGTGCTTCTTCTCTCCACACCCACTTCACTGTACCCGTTTGAAGAACTTATCATGTTGTTCCATGACATTTTCACATGCATTGCTTCCACCATAATATCAATGGAATGAAGTTATTAAAAGATGGCAATAGCTGCCAAGAGTAGCCTACCCTTTCAATCGATAATGTTAGTTTCTATTGATGTTAGCATTGCTAAATTTTATTCCAACATATCAGCAAAAGGACATTAATATTTAATACCAAAATAAATTTAGAAGTAGAAAAGGACATAGTCATTGATATTAATATTTAATACCAAAACGTGTCGTAGCAACTTCTTCATTTAAGAGTTTTGAATTTTTGAACAAACGACATACGAAATCAAGTATCCTCAATCCAATTTGCATGAAATCAAAGCAACGTATGGGAAATTGAGATATTTGTGTATCAAATATTTAGTCCACATCATCATACATATATCACACTCCATATGCTGTTTCTTTTCAAATATTTAGCTGGGAGATGAGACAGTGATAGTGTGCTCGTAAACTTCTTCAATCTTTCTCTCTTGAAAGGTTCCTCGCCTTTTCCAGCTACCCTTTCACTTGATCACGTTCTCCCTTTATAATTCTACTCTGTTCTTGCCCTGTTTTTGCTCTGTTTTCAACAGCAACATGCCTTCTCCTAAAGATCTGATGGACAACGTTGAAGCCAAACATCAACAAAACCCCAGATTAGCTGTCCTTGGAGCCAAACTTCAAATAATCCCTTTTCTGAAAAGCCAGAGAGTTTTGCTGGGAGCCCAGATTACGTTGAGACTTGTGACACTTGTTGCTACGTTCACTGCAACACTGTGTACGCTTACCAGCCACCAATCTACTCTGATTCTGGGCATGACGCCTGCTTTCAAGTAACATCAAACCAGATACCAAAATCTGCCATTTAAATCAAAGCTCGTCAATTTCTTTCTTATTTTCGACCACTTTATGTCTCTATCTTGCAGGTTCTTTGCTTTTGGAAATGCTATTGCATGCATCTTTGTCCTTATAACTTTGTTACAAACCATTGTTTTATACCGTCAAGGCACATGCCGTAGCAGCTGCTACTACTTGTTGGTCCTGCACGACATGGTATCATTTTTCTGAAGATTTTCCCATAATAAATTTCTCACTTGAACTTATGCAAGAGATTATTCTGTGATATAATGTAGTTACCCATTCTGCGGTTTTGATCATGAATTTGACAGATAATGTTAGTGCTAATAACTGCGGGATGTGCCGCCGCAACAGCTATAGGGGACGTGGGGATGCATGGAAATCCCCACAGCGGTTGGGCTCCAATCTGTGATCATTTTAGGAAATTTTGCCGTAGAGTCACCATTTCCATGATATTTTCTTATGTATCAGTCGTTTCCTTGCTGACGCTTACTGCAATGTCTGCAATGAACACCAAAGAGATTATAGTTTAGGGCTTCGAATTCGAACTGTTTGTGTGAAGAACATGAGGTGATAGGATGACTATAAGTTGTTATAATTATTATAAGATATCTCGTGATCTATCAAGTGGACCAATTCCTTCAATAATGTAGTTTAGGAATTTATTTCCATCAACACGGTACATTTGAAAATATTTCCATGAATATGATTGGTTTTTTTTTTTTAATATTATTTGAAATGAAATGGAGTTGGGCCATTTCATTACAATTTTGTTTTTTTTTTTTTTGCAAGCTAAAGCATTTATGGAATCTGCTTTTTCTCTTAAACTTTAGTAGTGAAATAACTATTGCATGTTACATGGTCTATGCGTTCATTGGGTAACGACTTTTCTAATTGTATACATAATGTTATGTGACTACATTTTAGATTGCGTAATNTTTTTTTTTTTTTTTTTTGCAAGCTAAAGCATTTATGGAATCTGCTTTTTCTCTTAAACTTTAGTAGTGAAATAACTATTGCATGTTACATGTCTATGTGTTCATTGGGTAACGACTTTTCTAATTGTATACATAATGTTATGTGACTACATTTTAGATTGCGTAATAAATTTTAAGATTGTATCATTCTATTCCATATTTTGTCATTAATATTATGTGATAACATTTAAAATTGCATAACGACTTTTGATATTGCATTTATACATTTTAGATTGCGTCTTCACTTTTGATTTTGCATCTCGACATTTGAGAATGCGTATTGCCATTCTTCCCAGTCCTCTATAAATACGTCCGCAACATAGTTGAGAAATGCACGTTAATTAGTATTTATCAAAATTTAAAATGCACGTTGGTTAGTATTCATCAGACTTCCTTGTAAAAAAGAGTTGTAAACACTGCGAAGCTTGAAAGTGTTATACAAGTTTGCTAAGATTAAAAGTACTATGTGAGTTTGTGGTAGCTGAGGTTAAAGTTTAAATATTTTGAGCTTTTAAAGATACGTTTATGTTACTATTTTATATTAGATTATATACAATAGTATAATATATATTTTATGTTAGAATATTGTTAAAAATAATTGTGTTATTGTAGTTTAATGTTTTGATGTTTCTTAAGTTTAAGTTATATGGATATTTTTATTGTGTTATGTATATACTATTTATTTTAATAGGGAATTTTGATTGTTATTGCACTTCCTACATTATGTGAATAATACTGTTAAAGAATCTGTCATTTTTTTATTAACATCGTATTTTTAAACTTTCATCAATACTTCTACACTTTACACCGCACTTTTAAATTATTTTTTATATTAAATGCCAATTATAATGTATAGAGTCTATGAATATTGATGAAAAATGATTACAAAGTATTGTAATTATATATAAATAAATTATTAATTAATATAAAAATAATTTTTATAGAAATGTGGTAATATTTATATAGTAATAGTGTAAAAAAATATATTTTAGGAATATATATTAGTATTTAATATGAAATATTTATATATTAATAGTGCATGGATAAACTGTTTAAGACGAAGATGCATATTTTAATATATTTCAGTGGTCAGATATATGATTGGGCCCAAGACGTGATGTATCAGAGTCTGAGCCCTATTAGGTTGAACTTGAAGAACAAATGTGGACTAAACATGTTAAAATATTTGTCCACACCAAATTATGTCTTCAAGCAAATCAAGTGGTTTACAAGATGATTTATAGATTTTCGATATCAGTCAATTCATTATTATTTTTTTATTGTGGACTGATGCTGATGTTGAGATGATGTTTAAGAGTAATGTTCAACATAATATTCAATGTCTAATTAAGATATATGTGAAGATTGACATTGTGGAAGATAAGATTGGTGAAAATGGGGGCTAACCTAAAGCTGTTGATAGAGCTGACCCAAGTTTAATTCCTCATTAATTCCCTTCATACAGTCAAGTCAGTTTGAGATCTGAAAGATGTTATCAACTGTATGTTACTACTTTTCTCATCTATCGTTTTTATCCTAGTTCTATTAAAATCAATATGTCATCACGTCTTCATGGCTATGATTACGGTGACCCATGACTGAGTTCAAATACGAGGTAAGTGGGGAGCACAGAAGAAATTGAACGTAGTTCTGGTCATGAGGACCAAATTATGAGTCATGGTAACTTTTCTATTGATTCCTTGATTGATATAAGTTACGATAACGAATATTTCAATAAAGACAGAGATGAAGGGAGTAACGACTTTGATGTTAAACAATTATTAGATTTGAATGTTGATATTGTTGTTGGTGATGGAACTGATTGTAGCATATCACAAAATGCACAGCAATCGTAATATAGTGTTTCACTAAGTCATTATTCAAACGCCAATCACGACGCTTTTCAAATAACTGATGATATGGGAGGAGTAGCCAGTGAAAAGTGACAAAAAGGCTAAAAGTTGTATATTAGGCAAAGATTTCAATCAAAAGACGCATTGTAACTTGTTGTAAAACAATACTCTCTCAACGTGCGTCAAACATTTACAGTAAAAGAGTTGGACCGTCAAGTATGGAGTCTGATATGTTCGAATCAAAGTAACGGGTGCAACTTGCGACTTAAACCTTGCTTGAGGAGCAAGAGCAAATTATAAGATATCAGAAAATACAATAGTCCTTATATTTGCGTATCTCATACTCTGACACAATATCACAATAAGCTGGATGACAATGTGATTGCGTCCGCCATTTATGAAATGATTGATAAGAAGTTACACATTTCCATAAAAATCATACAGGAGTGGATAAGAAATAACATTTCGTACTAAATATCTTATAAAAAAGTATGACGTGCAAAGTAAAAAGCGATTGCAAAAGTGTTCGGTAGTTTAAAAGAAAGTTACACACAATTGCCTAAATGGATAGTTACAATGAAAGCTGCGACACTAGGAACTGTGGTCGAATTGTGTCTTGATGATTATTACATTGAGAGTCGCGTTGAAAATGAGACTAAAATATTTAAGCGTGTCTTTTAGACTTTCAAGGCATATGTAGAAGTTTTATTTTTCTGTAAGCCAATTATTCAAATCAATAAGACATTCTTATACGGAAAGTATCGTGACACATTGTTAATCACCACGACGCAAGATAGTAATCTTCAATCATTGCCAATTGCATACATTATCATTAAAAGAGAAATAAAACCTGCAAGGACATGAATCTTGAAATTACTCTGGAAACATGTTGCACAAGACATCCAAAATCTGACATTGGTCTCAGATAAACATATTAATATATTATCTTCCATTAAAGATGAACGACTGAGATAGCGTCCACTATGAGCTCACTATTTCTTTTGCTTGCGCCATGTTGTCAACAATTAAAACAACGCTTTCAAGAAAAAATCCCTGAAACAAAAAATATATAATATTTGTGAGAGCATCACTCATTTTTCATAAGTTGCAATGTTATGAATTAGTCAATTTTCATTTAACATGAGTTATCTTCTTGTATGAATCATTCTAGCATCTTAATTGAAAAAACTTAAATATGATGAGTATATGCGAGAGATACGAATTGAATACCAGGAAGACTAACCATTGACATATCTTTAAAATCTTAATCCAGCAAAGTGAATGTTACATGGGGACACTAGGAAGACGTTATAGGCAAATGACAACAAATTTGGTTGAGTTAATGAACAAAACTTTGAAAGGAGTTCACAATTTACTCATTATATCTCTTGTTCAAACAACTTATTACAGGATGAATGAAATATTTATGACTAGATGAAAAAGGGCTCGGATACAAATGAGCAGTGGGTAACGTTGGACCGATGATGTTATTAACAAAATGTAAATTAATACAAAAAATGCATCCACACACAAGTCAATTGCCTTTGATAGGGATAGAGAATCTTTTGAAATTGAAGAAATATATGACTCATTCACAAAAAGACATGAGCGCAAATTTTCTTTAAATCTTTCTAAGAGGAAATGTGTTTGCGGAGAGTTTCAAGCCCTTCATTTACTATGCTCTCACGTAATGGCTGCATACGCAGCTATTGTCTAAAATGAGTGGACATATGTTGATCCCCTATACTCTATCCAATCAGTGGTGGATGCTTATCGAGAAACGTTTAATCTAATTGAAGAAAAAAAAATATTAGTCTCCAAATAACGGATTGAAGGTCGTGTCTAACCCTGCAATGTTGAAAAAAAATATCGTCTTTGTTCTACTCGAATATGAAATGAGATAGACTGACATCATTTTCGATGTGCTAGTAGTAGATGCAGCCTTTGTCAATTAGAACGGCATAACAGGCGAAGTTGTCATAACAAAAGGGCAAATCATCCATAAATTTATTTCTAGTTCGCTATTTTTGTTATTTCTATGCGATTGCAATATATAATTTAAATTTTTTATAAAAGATTCTAGATAATATTTAATGAATAAGTGTTATATTTAAAATGATTGTTAATATTTGTTACTTCCATGAGATTTAAGAAAGTGTTATTTTGACAAAGTTTTATTATCATAATAATAATTAATAGGTTGTGAAAATGATATTGCAATATACAACCGGAAATATTTTTTGAATGTGTAGGTGTCACTAGATGATCGATACTGATTTTTTGTATCTATTAGACTCTATGTTGCATGACTATCTCCAAGTCTATAGTGTAATTTAAAAACTAATTTAAACAGTAAATGATCAACTAATGTAAATTAACAGTTTATTTATTTACAGATAACTTTTTATACAAATATCTATTAAGAAGTATAATGTAAAAAATACATGTTATGTACAATTTAGGTTTACTTAGGCTTACGACCACGTCCACATCCACTTTTATATCTACCTTGTAGGAGATGGCTTTCTGTCCCACATGTAGTTTCGCATATCTCACGTTGACCACGTCCTGTGGGGTTGGCCGACTGTTAAGCATGAACCTTGTCTAGGATGCGAAACTCATCCAAGAATTCTGAGAAGTTTAGTTGAGTACCACCTTAGTTCGTGTAATTAACATAAGTATCTAAGTGTGAGGTCCTCATAAGATCGGCCGACATATTTGAAAATTCATCATACGACGACCTTAGTCCCAAGTTTAGGTCATGACCCATGTCGACACCAACTGCTGATGGACAGCACTGCCATGAGAGAAAAATGTTATATGAGAGCAAAACAATTCCCCTATATAAGCACTAGGCACCATGTAACTAGCTGACGATTGCTGAGCAATATGTGTTGGTTGTTGTACAAGTGGTGTGGAATCGGCCACATCGTCATGGCTTTGAGAACGTCGTTTGGATGAAGAATGTGACTGTGACCTCCAACGTGACAAGCTTGATCCATCTATATGAAGGCCTCCATATGCATCGGGACATGGTGCCATAGGCGGGTCAGTGCCATAGGCGTTGACCCGTAATGCTGACTGTCATACTGCAATTGAATTAATCATCACCAGGCCCTCCACTGTGTATACAATTGTGTAAGCTCACCTTGAAAGACGCTTCACATCTCTTGGGTTGGTTGACGTTGGGAAGATTACTCTTTGAATAGTGGAGGCTACTAGAATGGGGGTGGTGGAGACTGCTATTGCAGGGGTGGTTAATGCTGCACTAGAAGTGTCTACTTTAAAATTATGAACACATATGAATCATTTATTACAGGCATTAACATGAAACACGTATAATTAAATTGTAACATGAATTACATAAAAATTTTATCTGATGCTTTGCGAGAGCATTTTCTACACTCATCCACTTACGAGTGCATATAGTCAAGCACAATAGGGATATCCGACAGCTACACATACCAACATTGGTTTGTACGGTCATCCCATGCCTTAATGTGTTGATGGTGGAATTGTTCTCAATTCGTCATTGTTTTCCCCTAAGGTCAATGTATGCAAGTCCCTATTGGACATTACTGCTCAATGAATGTGTTGTTGCCCTCCAAACTATCGAATGACTCGGTCCGAGCAATACAACTCCACAATAAAAAAAACATATGAGGGGTACCCTGACAGTCCAAATCGGTGTGCTGGTAAAACAATAACCTGACAACTGAACTAGCATCTCAGCGGTGTGTGATCATCATATTACCTGGTAATATTAAATCACAAGACAGTTAAATATTTTTATTTAATATAGGATAAAATAAAATTATCATTATCATTAATTAGTAAATCTCACCTTATTTTTTTAAGTCTAATAAGTGTGTTGTGGTATCCCCTGATGTGGTGATACGAGACGTCTCTACAAACCAACTATACATTTCACCTATGATATGAATGACACTCAATAAATATTAACCACAATACAAGAAATCCAAATATAAGAATATTAAACATCTGAAAAACATAAATTAATGGTTTTAGAATAATATAAACTTACCGCATGTCAAGTGGCCCCAAATTTAGGTTGTAGTTCATAACTCGTGTTGAAGCTATGGTGGGAAACCTCTCCCAAGCCTATATCACCAGTAATGTCAAACAGCCAGCTATTTTTTTTCGCACCCACCATGCAATTACTGCATAGCTGCCTGTATAAACACACAAGAATTGCAGATCCCCAATTATACTGCATTGTCTCATGCATGTTCTCCAATAATTTAAGGTACATGACATGCATGTAACTTCTTGTGTAGTTAGGAATCAACCACCCACCAATCAACCTCAAAATATATGTTTTAGCATACTGTTGTACAATTGCATCAAGTGCATTATTAGGATACACATCGAATTGACTTTGAAGCCAGTTAAGCAACACTTTCGAACCTCAAATCGCGCCTGCGGGGGGAAACTACGCCAAGCAAGTGCTCACAAAGTGCATATGCGCTGTAGTGTGTGCATTCAGTCACATCGTTTATGTCAAATGGTAGCCTCAATAGCACTTTCATATCTTGCAAGGTAATAGTATATTCTTCGATAGACATATGAAATGTGTGCGTCTCCGGCCTCCATCGCTCGACTAATGCTTGGACTAAGACACATCAAGGTGAATGTACTGCAATTTTGTGACACCTCCAAACCCAACTAGGGCCACATAATGCAACATTTGCGGATCATCTGGTGAATAGGCACTAGCATGGCTACGGGTGCGCAATGATATATTCTGCTGTTTTAATTATCATATCAATCATTTTAAACACATATGTACATTATAATACGAGCATAAATAAATTTTTTTATCATTTAAATATTATCATCATATTAACTATAATTTAAAAAAAATATATTCTAAACTCTATTCTAAAACAAATAAGTGATAATAATATCAACTGCAAGAACGAATATTATTCTTTTATGCTTTCTTAACTTTATTGCATAAAAAAATAACTATCATATATTATGATATAAATATCCTCGTTATATTAACTATATCTACAATATTATTTCTAACATTAATCTAACTTAAATATGAAAATACATTATTTTTAAATATTTTACTTATGATTTTATTGCATAAAAAATATAACTAATATACATTATGATATAAACATCCACATATATTACAAGAGCTAAAAAATTAATTTTAACATTAATCTAACTTAACTATTTCAAACACTAATCTAAATTATTTTCAACACTAAACTCAAATTTTATTGCATGAAAAATGTAGTTCATATACATTATAATATAAATATTCCTATTATATTAACTATAGCTAAACAATTATTTCTAACACAAGTTTAACTATAATGTATAAAAATTAATGTTGATTAAGTTTAACATATAAAACTTACTTGTCCATCCCATATTGTATTTGAAATATGTGTTTCTTGTTCTGTCAATACTGAATTATTTTTTGGACTCGAATGTACAGCTTCATATGTCATAATAATAGGAAGAACAGAAGATGAACTAAAATAAATAAAAAATTATACTTAGTCATTTGAAGTGAAAAGCTAAACAAATAAGATGAACAAGACACTCGATGAGACACCGTCGATGAGAAGAGAGAAACAAAAAAGATAAATTAAGAGATTGAATGAAGAAGAAGAAAAAGAAGAGGTGATAACATCTGTAAGAAAAGAGAAAAAAGAAATTTAAATGAAGAAATTGTGTGTGCGGCAGCTAAAATAAGGACAGGCATGCAGGGAATCCTCGGGTGGATGCATGAATCCTTCATGCATGCGTCATTTCAATAGTGGAAGGGAAAAAAAAATTCATTGTGCAAATATGCCATTTGGTAATGCATGCAGAACATGTTAAGCTACAGTGACACATGTACAACATTTCGTCTGACAGCCATTATTAAATGGCGCCATATCATTTGTCGCCTCTTAAGGTGAGAAGCAACAAATGATATGACGTCATTCAACAGTGCTTTCCCCTCCTCAGCTTTGGCCAAACGAAATAATATTATAAAAAAACAATTGTCATATTAATGAAAATATTTTCAAATGTACCATATTGATAGAAATAAGTTCCTAAACTATATTATTGAAGGAATTGGTCCCTATCACAAGTTTATCTTTTCTAGGTGTGAGTTTCTTTTTTATTATATATTTTAAAAGGATAATGTAAATGTAAGTTGGCATTGGCTAACAAGTGTCAGATTAAGGAACTTTTTTTTTTTGAAAAAAGTCTAAAAAATCCCCTTCAACAATGTTCTATGTGCGATTTACCCCAAAAACTTTTAAAATGTGCAAAAAACCTACTTGAACTTTTAAAATGTGCACTTTACCCCCCGACCCTAACGTTCGTCTACTAATGTGCACATGATGTGATTAATCTAGGCCATAGTACAATTTTATAGGGGTATAAATAAAAATAAATTTATAAAATGAGGGTCAAAAAGAAATATTTAAAGAGTTTTGGGGCCAAATTATAATATTTAAATCTCTTCTTCCGTCCATTAATGGATGAACGTTAAAGTCTTCAGGGTAAAATGCACATTTTAAAAGTTCAAGGAGGTTTTTCGCACATTTTAAAAGTTTTAGGGGTAAATCGCACATAGAACATAGTTGAAGGGGGGTTTTTTAGACTTTTTTTTTTTGGAGTGAAGGATAATGGACATTTTTTAAAAAAAAAAAAATTATCAGGAAGGATAAGGGACATTAACTCTAGCTTTTTGCCTATATTAACATATAAATTTTTTAAATATCAAAAGTTGTGCATAACAAGTTCCGTTAATTGAATTTTTTTTTATTTCAAATTTAAAGACAATATAAACTTATAAGATTAACCATTATCTAATTTTTGAAAAAAAAAAAATTGATCTGAAATTTTTGAAAGAATTTATATACTTAGGATATACTCAACCCCTTATTTTATAAGATTCTCTATCTAATTAAAACTCTCTTGAAAAATTTTCTTAGTAGAGCTTCGCGTTAATGAAAAAATGAACGGAATAGATCATACTACATTGATGTGACAATCATACATAATTTTTATATTTTATTAAATATAAAATATAATTTATCTTATTTTTTTTAAAAAAATTAAAAACATTTGATTTGTATACATATCAAAAATATCTAAAAAAAACCTTCAAAAGTAAATAATAGAGTATAGAATTTTGTCAACTGTAGCTATTTTTGGTAGACCACTAGTGAAAGTAAAACATTTACGAAAGTGCATAAATAAAGTTCCAAACCAGAGAATTGGATTTTGTTCAGGGACGGGAGGGGTTTGGCCCCCTTTATCCCCGCCCCGCATAGATCCTCCCCATACTCAAGCGGGGCTTAAAATTGAAGCCCACCCCTCCAAATTTATAGCTCAAAAAAATAAACCTAAATTTCCATTCTAAGTATATGAATTTTATTTATGTATATATTTTTGGTGGGGGTCTTCGTCTTGCTGTGTGAAATTGCCATCCTTAAATTTTTTATTGAAGGATGCTTATTTCCTCTTGGCTGAAATTGGGTAAAAATAAAGTTCACCGAAAAAAAAAAAAACAAACAAATCAGTGTACATCCGTAGTCACTGAAACCAGGATATCAAATTTTCTTCAGCGATGAGCGATAGAGTAGGAATTAGATAGCTAGAATCTTGGGCTGTATAATTAATTACTCGGAATCAATGCTTCACCGACTGAGGTTGATAATGTTGTATCAATTTACGTTATTATCAAGGAGAATGATCGTGATCGAATTAACCAAATTAACCCATTATTCTTCTATATGCTCAATCCAATTTATCATGCATATATTGTACGCGCGAAGTTGATATTTCTTTCCGAATATAATGCTGTGAGATTATATTAACATATGTAGCGTGCTTGTATCCGTAAACTTGATCCATTTTTTCCGATTGAGAAATCAATGACAACATTAATAATGAAATCTTGAAAGATTCCTCTTCCTCCCGATTTTCTACTATAAAAATATCATTCACATCTAACTCTTTTCCTCCCTCTTCATCTAGCAAACATGGTTTTCTCTGACGAGGAATTCCTAAGGCTTATGAAAGCGAAACTGACACCGATTCGTACGAAACTCCGACTTGTTCGACCTATCCCTGTCCGATTACTAAAATCAAACAAACGAATCGAGGAATCCCAAATTTCGTTAAGAGTTGTTGCCATGTTTGCGTCCCTAACCGCGTGTTGGGTGATGCTCACTAACGAGTATTCTACTGTCATTCTGGGAATTAATTTTGATCCTCCACCTTCCTACTACTCACCTGCTTATGAGTAAGATCATACCACCTACCATATTACTTTCTACCATTTACATAAGATTTATTAATTTTTCTCAAGTTTATTTATTTCTCTATTTTGCAGATTCTTTCTCTTTGCAAATGGTGCTGTAGGCTCAGTTAGTGTTGTGACTTTGCTCGTTGCTATTGTTTTCTACAACCGAGCCAAATGCCCTCCCAAGTTATACCACATGTTGGTCGTGCAAGACATGGTATACTATTACTATGCATGATTTATGAGATTTTCCTTTTGTTTCAGACTAAGTTTGAAATCATAGCGATATGCATAATAGCGCGGAAATTAGAACCCTGACCTCCTCATAGTTATAGTGATATATATATATATATATAAATATAATTAATTAATATATGAAATACTGACATATTTTAATTGTAATTTTGGTTGTGAATATTAATTATTTATTATATGATAGATAATGCTAGGGCTACTGTTGGCGGGATGGGCGGCTGCAAGAGCTATATTGGAGGTAGGGCTGCGTGGAAATCCCGACATCGGTTGGGCACCAATTTGGGTTGAGTTTGAGACATTCTGTGACAGAGTCACAACTGCCCTTGCTTTTTCTTTTGCGTCAATGATTGCTTTCGTATTGCTTCTTATAGTGGCTGCAATCAACCGAAGGTCTTGTAGTTTTGAGATTTTGATGTCTGAAGAAGCATACAAACATAGCTTGTAGTGAAACTATCTATTGCTCTATGAATAAATAAAGATGGTATGCAATTTATATTTTTTTGATTCTTTTCTGTTTTCTGCATTCTACCCAATGAAATATATGAGTATAAGAAAGCAGGCAGAAGAGTATTTGTTTCTGAACCAAAGAGAGAAAGAAATTAATTAAGGAAATGAAAATGAGAAAATAAAATATTACTTCTTTTTATATTACCACCTTAAATGGGACCATATGCAAAGTCAAAGGAGGAAGATGAAGATGATGAACAAAGAGAAGAATGGGATATTCTTGCTACTCGTCCCCAAGTGGCAGATAAATTCACCAGTGATGGTGCAGTACTGAAGCCCATGATAGCCTCCAAACATACATTACAATCAGTACCTGAATCCAGGTAAATGGATGAGATAACCAGTAATCTTAGAGTGAAAACATGCCTAGAAATTAAACAGAATAACCAATACAAAGCCAAGAATACCATCCAGTCATCCAGAACTTTCAAATCAAAATCATAGCAAAGAATAATCAAGCTCAAAACTCAAGGGAGAACGGATCGATATTGGTATTGTGCTTAAAATTGGTTTGACGAAGACAGCAACCAAACAGCTACAAGTGAGAAAAATCTCAATATATACTGACCCCCTCCATGTTTTTTATGAAAATAATTACTAAAAGCGACAATATATATATTATATGTATTAATTGTCACGCAATACTCGTGACCTTAAAAACATTCAACACGCATAACCTATCAATTTACCCCAAAATCCAGGAGAATCATGGTGATTGAAAGAACTAATTATCTATCATTCGTCGATAACGCTTAATCATCCAACTCATCATGTATTCAGCTGTGTCAGATGATATTTACATAGTAGTGTGCTTGTAAAATATATCCATTTTTCCTGCTTGAAACATCATTTACTCTATTCATGTAACCTTGAAAGATTCCTCTTGCTGTTTTCGACTATAAATACCCCCTCACAGTCTCAACTTTTCCTGTGCCTGATACCCTATACCTCTTCATCTTGTTGCTCCCACTTAATAGTTCTTCTCTGTTATTGCCTTTTTCTTCTGTGTTTTTGACAGTTTTCAACAGCAAAATGACGCTGAATTCTGATGATGAATTAAAACGCAAATTGTTGAATTCTGATGTTGATGCAATACTCCTCCATCTCATTGACTCTGAATCGTCCATCATACGTACTAGAGTTGCACCATTCCCTTCCCGCAAAGCACATAAACGGATTGAAGGAGCCCAAATTGCCTTGAGAGTGATCACGATCGTTACTTCACTGGCGGCATGTTGGATTGTGGTGACCAGCGTGCATCATGTTGAGATTCTGGGCATGAAATTTGATGCTCCACCTTCTTACTACTCAAAGGCTTTTGAGTAAGAATCAGATCAAACCACGTGACTTAGATCAGATTTTACTAATCTTTATTGATATTTTTGACAGTTTACTTTTCTATCTTTCAGCTTCTTTGCGTTTACAAACGGTTGTGTATGCTTCGGTACTCTGATGTCTTTCATCACTGCTTCTGTTTACTACAAGCGACAAGGCACATGCCCTACCGATGTCTACGACATTTTGGCTTGGAATGACGTGGTATATAAATTACTACAATTTCCGAGATTGTCTTGGAACAAAATTTATCATCAACGATTCTTCTTTTGACCAAGTTTGAAATTACAAACTGATTATTATTAATATGAAATTGATTTTGTGATTTTGTTACTTGTTGTGACACACATGACAGTTCAACTTAATGGTAGCGTTGTTGGGCTGGGCTGCTGCTGCGGCTACAAATGACGTAGGAGTGCATGGAAATCCCGAAGCCGGTTGGGCGCCGGCGTGTGATAAGTATGGGACATTTTGTGAAAGAATCATAACTGCGGAGCTGTTTTCTTATGTTTCAATTTTTACCATTATGATGATGCTTGTAATGGCTGCAACCAACACTAAAGTCATTTTTTTTAAGGTTTAGAGATTGTGGGATGTCTGAACTCTGAAGGAGGACTAATTAAGTTGGTTATGGGTTGAAAGCAGTATACATTGTCTAATAAAATTATTCATATATATATATCTGCTCCGTATGAATAACATGGAATCCCATTTATGTCTTCTTTTTTCTCTCCATTCCACCAAATTTAAAACCAAGGAAATTTGTTAGGACGTGATTTCACCTGCATAACCTAGAATCCACTATTCACAAAAAGGACAGAAGTTTTCTTTAAAGTTGACGGATAATCGAATATTATTCTACAACCCTAATTTGTGGAAAATTTTGATGAGTCAACTTATATAAATAAGGAAAGAAAATCATACCGCTGAAATTGTGAAAATAAAGATCCAAATGATTAATTAGCTAATTTCTCTAGAATCAAGATTCTTGCGCCTAAAGCTAATTATATAAAGATTTAAATGTACTGGAAGTCTCTATAGTTTGGACGAATTTTGAATCTTGTCCCTATAATTTTTTTTTTCTTTTGAGGTCATTATAGTTTAATTTTTTTTTAATTAGGTCCCTACCGTCATCCCCAACTATAACTCTGTCAGTTTAGTGCTCACATGACAAACAACTTGTCTATGTGACAATAAAAGAAGCTAACGTGGCACCAAAGTGACACAAAAATTGGGTTTTATCTATCGCTCGTTACCCTAATTTCCATCAATTTGGGGAAAGCTAAGCCACATGTCTTGCATGTGCGTTTAATGGGTGACAATTTGTGTGTCACTTTAACGCCATGTAAGCTTTATCTATTTTCACATGAAGAAACCGTTTGACATGTCAGCACTAAATTGATGATGGAGTTGTAACTAAGGGTGATGGTAGGGACCCAATTAAAAAAATTTCAAATTATAAGGACTCCAGAAGAAAAAAATAAATAAATTATAAGAACTTGATTCAAAATCTGTCCAAACTATAGTGATATGCAATACCTTATATAAATAAGAAAAGAGATCCTATAGTTTGAAATTTGCAATGTATGTGGTACATTATAGAGCATTCACAAAACCATGATATTATGGAAATTTTTAAATAGTAAAAAATGTATAAATAAGGAAAGAAAATCAAATCACTAAAATTGTGATAATTAATTGATTATCAATATCCTCGAAATTAAAATAACTGAGGATGAGTAAGCTTTTTTTTTTTCCCCCTAAAATCAACTACAATGACAACACATGACTAGAATGTCCTAATCTCTGAACTCTGAAGGGAACAACGATACTTCATTTTGATCGTCCCGTATGGGTATATTTTGTTTTAGTTGAAGGATTCAGCCAAACAACTGCTCGAGTTCGTTTTAAGTCTACTGGAAGCAGTAAAACCAATTGTCTTATATTTGTCTTGCTACGGAAAAAAGCATAATAGCTGCAAAGGATAGTATTTTATCCCTTCGACTGTGTGCCCAATGATATATTGTTTGGTATGGTATGCACGAGTGAGAATTTCATTTCTACCTCATATTCTTCGACCGTTAATGCTTGATTTATTTCATCATGTATCTCACATAGTTATAATTATGACTTTATTCCATTCTCATTTTGAGTACCAAACAAAAAATATTATATTCCACTCCTTGTGGAACCAAATAATGAAAAAGGAATGTTTATTCCATACCTATGCACATTCCTAAACCAAATTGGTCTACGCGGTTAACCACAAGGCCCTACTTCATAATAATAGCATTCTACTCCTCAACTCTCCTTGGTGATCCATTATTGTATTTATAGAAATGAAAAATAGAGGACTCTGAAAAGTTTAAAAAGGTAGACAATTGTTCTCTACTAAAGGATTCATAAGGGACAGATAAGGCCGCAAAGAAGCAGACCTCCATGGCCGGGCCACCTAGACTGCCACATGTACATAGATACTACTTTACAGAATATCTCATCCCATTCAGAGCGATACAAGTTGGTTCTAGCAATACCAGTAACTTTGGAAATAACCATGGGGAACAGCCTTCTACTGGTGAAAAAAATCCCCTGCTTTCACAAAATTTAAGCACATTGTGCTTAGTAAGGCACAATTTAAGAAGAGTGAGAGGGGCCAAAATGGATAGTGAAGAATGTTTGCAAGCTACTTGATAGTGATGTAGCGATTTGTTCCATGTCTGGCCCAGTAGTCCTTGAGATCCAATGGTATAGACAAATCATGGCCTTGTGCTGCCACCCTACTGAGCAGTCTCGTAAAGACACTTCCACTCATCTTTCGGCCACCAACTCGAGCATGGCGCTTGTTTGGAAGCTGTGGCAGTGGATATATTGACAAGGTGGTGGTACAACAAGATGACTGCCATCCACCATTGCCCCATTTGTAGCACTGCCGTGGTACTCCAGTGCATGTGCAAACTGGGACTGGCATGGTAGTTTCATCAAATGTAACCAAATTCAAGCCAACATCCTGCCTATCCCACTCGGATTTGATCTTTGTCCCTTCAGAAGATGCCTGCCTATTTAAATCCTCACCAACTTTCTTTCCTTTGCCTGGTGGCTTTGATACCTTAGAAGAAATTGTCTTATTTTCCTTCGTTCTCTTAGCCTGATGTGACTTGACAGCTTCAGAAGCTATAACAGTTACTGGGAAAGCGTCAGTTATTGGCATATCCTTTGTGCCATAAGCAGTGTTTGATAAGTTATTTAGATGGTGCATCCGCTTCGATCCACGTTGAATTCCAGTACCCAATGGGAAGTTGACAGCACTGTCCCGAATTTGAAGGGCAGCAAGGGCATTATCCCGTTCCATTAACGCATTATCACGTTGAGAAAGTGCTTCATCCCTCTGCCGAAGGGCCTCATCTTGAGCAGCCAATGCTTCATTCTTTTCAGATAAAGCCACATTTCGTTCTCGAATGGCAGCATCCCTCTCAGCAATTATGGACATAATTTTCTTATTCATGACTAGGGCATTCGGTTCCTTTACTTGATGCTGGGGAGTGATACTCCACTGCACATCTCAAACCAAGTCCAATTTAATGGATCCAATTGTGCAAGCTTTCAAAAATAAATAAAAATAAATTTATGCATTCTAATTACCGGGGAATGTCCTCCTCTATAGAAGTCCATCTTATGCCTCCCATTTTCATGTTGGCGGCCGTCATCCATCTTGCACTCGGAGGATTTAGCAGTAGAAGGGGAACTTGGTGTCAAGCAGTCTCAAGATTCAATCACTTAATCAACAACTTCCAGCTTAAAGACATGTTCTATTATCAAAATAAGAAAAGCAAACATCAAGTCAATTAGCAACAAGCAAGAAAATGAAAGATTTCTCAACATGTAGTGGGATAACTTTTAGGAAGAAAAAAGGTGCAACCTTAAAGTTTTCTTTAAAGAAGCCTAAGAACCTTTACCCCCAACAAACCAAACACTTACATACAACCAGCAGACTCGGCATGAAATATTCCTTGACATTGTTCTCATAATCTTTTGTAGTTTAGTTGGTACAGGTTTGACAAACAAGAGTTTTCATTGCATGGCATAAACTGTTTAATGTTAAGAAGACTCAAGACTAAAAAGCCAGTCTTCTCTTATGACTGAAATCATAACCTTCTATATCTGTAGGCTAAATAAGATAGGCTGCATATTTTCTTGGTCAAGAAATAGGCTACATTATTTACGATATTGAAACCCACCATAATTCTATTCATATCATACCAGGTACCTAATCGTATCAGGGCTACCATGTCTGAAACCTTATATGCAATGCAGCATCTCTTCTAGAAAATAAACCAGAAATTCAATGATTATGTGATTTTTTATTTTATATATAATAATTTGTGCTCATAATTATTATAAATAAACAATTTAATAACATTGAAGTCGTGCAGAGTTTCACAAACCAATAGTTGTGAGCCAAAAGTCCAGTATGCCAATAGCCCTAGACCTAGTCCACAATTATTCAACTGACAAATTCTCAAAACATCACAATAAACACTTCCATTTCATAGAAGGGAATTCATCCTACCAGAGCACTCATTTCAAAATTTTCTCTAGCTAAGTTAGCCATACACATAGGAGGGAAGAAAGAGAGGGGGGGACCCAAGCACTATCACTTCTTTGTTTTACAAATGCTGAGGATGTAATAGGCAATCACCAGCAAAAACACAATCCAGACCTCAACCATAAAAAAATCAGTTAAAGCTCAAATTTTTGCCTACAGTAGATACAAAGCCTCACTAGAGCAGTATAATTGGCTATAATCACATAATATAACATGAATATGAGAAACTAATTTTCTTTATTTTTGATAGATGTGCAGCAGCATCTTCTGAACCCAAGACCTCACTCTATACATGTTTGTAAGATGGGAAGAGATTCCACTAAGTCCAATAGTAAGGAGCATATTATTCTAATTGTATCACCCTCAACTTCTTATGGCATATAAAAGTTCATGACTAATAACATAGTCATGTTAGAACCCTATTATATGCGACATTATTTTATGAAGGAATATAAACAGCATTCCATATTGTAAGATATGATGACCAATCATCTTTTAAGTAACTCCATGTCACAATTAGTAAATAGAGAGCAACTGATCTGTATAGAACAGACCCTCAAACTTCCCAAGCCCTAGATGTAACAGTGCTATAGATAAATCATTCCCTCTCTTCCTTTAACATGAACTGTACAATGCATTGGAAGGAAGCAGATTTTGGCATGATAATGCAAGAAAATTTTCAAGTCAAACATGAATAAAGCCTAGTTAATGGCCTCAGTAGATTTCTTATAATTTATCAGTTTACCTGCAGTAAACTCCCCCACCCTGGGGTGCCCCCCTTAAAAAGATATAACACACCGACACGCGCACACACACACACACACACAAAAAGAGATAGAGAAACATAGCAAAATCTGCCTAGAACCAGCTAGTTAATAGCAGACTGAACCTAAGAACTAGAGCAGTGGAGCACAAGTTAAGAGAAAAATAATGTACATAAGCAGAAAACATTATATGATGAAGAAGAAACTCCTGCAGTTCTAATTTCTTTTAACTTAAGGCACAATTAGACTGCACTACATTACACCATGGTTATATGCAGCTAAGATTTGATTGACTTTCCCTTATCCATGGATCTTAGTTTAACTTCAGAATCAAACAATTTAATCTCTCTTGTTCAAGTATGTTGAAGAATCAATAGCACCCTAACAAAAAAATGTAAACGAGGAATTCCTAGCAATACTTCCACTCCGTACCATGGAGACACATAATTATAATCAAACAAAGAGTTTCAGGTGATGAATTTTCTGTCATCATTGTCAACAACTTTAATATAATACTGAAATCCATTTTGGAAGTCTAAAACATTCACAAATACATAATAAGGTTGAATATTTCACAAATAAGCATAAAAGTTTTTGGTTTTAAAAAAAAAAAAATCAGCCTCTCCACATTCAATCTTAGTTTTCGGCTACAAAAGTAAAACATTAGGAAACTTTGGATTCTAAACTCTGACAATCAGCATACATAGGGAAGCAAGCCATTCTATATTTTCCATAGGAGAATACAAAAAGGTAAATATTGACTCTCTGTGTTTGTGTGTGTTTATCAATTAGATTGTGAACTTGAGATCACACCATTGTCGTAACCATTAGACCAAACGGTCTAATAGGAAAGCTTGAACCCTATCTCCATAGCCTTCTTTCTGTTCACCAGCACTATTACAGACCACTCTACACATGAGCACATCATGAATTATTCCCAGTTCTAAGAATTAATTTATAACTCGTATATACCTAAAGTAAACCATGCAAGACAACAATCCAGGGGAACAGAAAAGGTCAAATTAAGTAAATTTCTAAAAACTGTAGTCCCAATCTTAGAGTGAATTTCTAACTTTTCCCTTCGGATTTGGAAAAAACAAATGTGATATTGAAAAGCAAACAAGTAACCAAACCGATAAAATAAGCGTAACCAGTCGAAACTTAAACTGAAGTTAGGGTCTTGAGCAGAAAAATAGTAAACCTAGAAAGCTGGAAACACATACAATTTGATAATTAAGGGGACATAAAAGATAGTAAAATATGCAATGAGAAAGAAGAGTTACAGGTAATCGAGTAACAGCATACGCAGCGCGGCTCGAATCAAAACGGGATTCCTCAAATTTGACAGGGAGAGGTAGAGGGAGTCGAGGGACATTGGCGGATTCATTTTATGGCTGGCAACATGGATACAACGACACCGTCGTTCAACACTAGCAGCGTTTCACTGATCCGTCGAGCAAACCTAACACAACAACATTCTGAGTTTTCCTCGTGTGGTTTCCCCTTCTAATCCCTATGTCAAAAACCACGCCGTTTAGCTGCATTTGATTAAAATCTTCGGACGAGGAAAGATATCTGTAATTTAATATTTGGGAAAATTATTTTGGGCAGAGGAAAGACTATTTCGTTCTATTACTCGAATTTTTTTTTTAAGTTATGTAATTTATTATGTATAAAATATAGAGTTATTATATTTATATAATAAAAAATATTTATTATTTTTTGTATATAATTATTATATTTAAATACAAATTAAATATTACATAATTTAAAAAATGTTTTTATATAATTTTGTAAGATAGACGATTTTAATTTTAATTTTTTTATCTTTAAATGCTTATGTGTCCTTTTCCCTTGAATATTTTTCTATTTCAATAATTTAATTTAAAAATTAATCAAATTTATGATATAAAAACACAACAAATTCACATTAATAGCAAAAGATTAGAGATTTAAATTTCTGTATGATCTAAAAAAACATAAATTTATATTTTTAAAAACCATATTTACAACGATCTTTTTATCATCTAGGAGTTATAATTTTTTTTTCTTGTATATATGGGTTTAGAGCCTTTCAACCAATGATTGCATGCAAAATTACAAATCATTCAAAGACCCACCGCCAAACTAATAAATTATCTATTTTTTAAAGTAATTATATACACCTCCTTCGAGATTGTAATAAAAATAATATAAATATCTTCTAAAAAAAAAGTAAATTATATCTGTATCCCTTTATTCTTTTTATAACATTTGGTTAATTAAAAAAATTATAAGACAATTTTCATTAGGTGCTAATTTAAAAACATATATACACTTCAATTCATAATCATATTTTCCTAACCCAAAAAAAAAAAGTTTACTTTATTAAACAAAGTTTCTTAGCTTTTGATGCACTGGATCATTACTGTGATGCAAAATGAATAACGTGAACCAACAGCGGGTGATCGAAGGCAAGGGAATTACAGATAATAACATATATATTATTTGGTTATGTTGGATCAACTGTTATTCCTGTGAACTTAACGAATTGAGGCCCGCTTTCTTTCGGTTTCAGACATGTTTCTTTCAACACAGGGCACATAAGAAGCAATTATTTACTTTCCAGTTTCCACACGATTCTATTTGTTCGATCACTGGAAAGTAGAATGCACCTTTTGTGTAATCTCCTTTGTTCCCATCTCAGTATCTTTAAAGTTAAAAGGTATAAACGATGCTATTGAAAGTCTTAATCCTTACTTTCCCTGTTTAATATGGGCATGCTATGCAATGTCTGCTTACGGGTTGCTGCAAATTTCTTACTCCCCTCGCCTTGGATCCTTATTTAGCTTGTTCAAGCGTATTCTGATGTTTTTTCTTATTTCTTATTGGCCTTATGTCATACAGATGGTAATTGGTACGCATAAAAGATTCGTCACTTTTAGCTGTCAATATCATATACAGTATACTCATATATCTGTCACATACTTAATTTTTGATTAGGATAACGACAACGCGAGCGAGATGTTACGTTCATTCGTCAAAATTAAAGAGAGGAATTTCAACTGATAGTTCTTTATATCCTGAGCTTTAGGCCAAGAGCCTGAACTTGAAGTTGAAGCCAACGGATTAAGGTAGGTCCTTATTTGTCAAGGCAACCGCCTACAATAGTGCAATTTGGGAGAGCCATAGGCCACATGCTCGTGTTCGAGACTCGAGAACAAATGCACATGGTGCTGACAGACGACTACGTGGACATCGTTCTAAAATAATCCAGAAATTTCCACTGCCGAACTTGAAAAAAAAAGGGTGGGATTATGCTATCCTCACTTCAATTGTGTAAATTTGGGAGGAATCAACTCAATAATTTGGGTGTCTTTGTAAAAAAAATAAAAAAATTGAATTACTTAATATATATTAAAATATACCATTTATTTTAAAATGTAAGAACGATACTATATAAAAACATATGTCAAAAAATATTTTTTTTTTAAATTTACTTTGAAATATATTTTCTTATATTATGTCATTTGTATATTTTATAAAAAATTATATATTCTCACACACATTATACGACTTAATGTTTTAAGATCTTGACACCAAAATTATACTAAGTCCCACCCAAACTCCACCTAAAGAAAGTGAGAGTTGCGCTGCCCTATAAGAGGATAGGTAGCATAGCTCACTAAAAAAAAATTGGCAAACATAAACCAATTTCGATAAGGCAAAACCATAGAAATGGTCACTAGAGAGAATAAATTTGGTCTTCGAAAAACCTATAATGTTGACAGTTGAAGAAAAAGTTGAGCGATGATAGGGAAATCATAGTGTCCACTGGCTTTTCAGGTATGTATCAACTCAAATGAAGAAACGTCGAAGTACAAAACGCAGAAATGGGGTTGTCACATATGGTTGAGGGCATTGAGTTGAGGCCAATACCTACATCTACAAGCACATTGCGACTACTCTATCAATAATAGCAAGCCGCCCATATGAATGAATGAAATGCAAATATGGCAAGTCTCTTCAACTTAACTTCATCCGGAATCAAGGTGTTTGAAAATGGAAATAGCTTGATTTGCCTAAGTGCTGGTTGAAAATGGCAATAACATGCAAACAAAGTTATAGCCACTGTCTACTGTCTAGTGATAATCATACACACAATCAAACACATCGACTAGAAGATATGGCATCTTCTCCTAGGAACCTGGTTTGAGGAAAATTGCATTACAATCTGAATCTTGTCAAAATCCGCAATGAAATAGCATTTTGAACAGACTGCAGAGCATTTTAGCAATTAATTACCCCTCTCCTGAAGTCATTGCATCCCAACTGAGCTTTGTTAAAAGTTGTACAACAATTCTAAGTCTCCAAGATCATGCATGTGTGTATGAAAGAGAAAGCAAGCAATAATTATCAACGAGTTTGAAGTCAACTTATATAAGATGAACTTGAAATTCAGTTAGTTCACAATCTACATCAAGTCCGTGGACAGAAGTTGTAATCGAAATCAATCTGGAAAAACTAACCTTTATAGGACAAATGAACATCGACTATAAACACTGAAAAAGAAAAAGGAGAAAAAGAAAAACTGAACATAACACTATCATAAATACAGATAAATGAATCTACTCTTGTTCCTATACCTTGATTTGAATTTGAAAAATCTTTTCATAGCTAGGGTCTTGCAAAAACTCCCCATATCTTACCACGACCAAGGCTTTCCAAGAGTTTCTTAGACCCCTCAACATCCAACTCAACAAGTTTTTGTGTATGTACAGTGGCACCAGCTGCTATCATTTGTTTCCTACATTTCTTTGAATGCACAAGTGAGACCAACATGGAGACAGGGTATTTCTTATCCAAATTCTGAATTGAAGGATCCAAAAGCTGAACTGCACTTATTATACCCCTCTCATCCTTACGGAAAATCCTTCTATTACCGGCATACAACATGAGTACTGACAACGCCTTTGCGGCCGCTTCTTTCTCGTCTACAGCCTTACCATCCAACATCTTGATCAATGGAGTAACGCATCCACATTCACCCATCTCTTTCCTCGTCTTCGTGCTAAACCCTAAAGCATAAACAGCTCGAGCTGCCGCAGTTCTCACCCCCAGTACCCCACAATTCAATAGGCCCGCTAGTCGGAGTATGAAGCCCTCAGAAACAAGAACTTCAGCAACTGGTGGATTAGAAGCCAAGTGCCTCAACAACTCAACAGCGACTTCAAGACTCCGAATTGCGGGAGCAGAGTCCCAGAAATTCTTCAAACACTCAATTCCTCCTTCCTTAACAATCAAAAGTTTCAAACTTTCATCATCAGAAATCAAATTAGACAAACACCCAATTGCATTTTCCTGGGCTGAAATAGTTCCTGAAGAGGCAAGCCCCAAAAGAACAAAGATTGCATTTTCCTCGATGAAATTTTCTCTAATTTCACCAAAGACTGCGAGATTCCTCAAAACCGCTGCAGCGGAAGCTTGGGAACCAGGTGTGCCGGCTTGGCAAATCTCCAATAGAGATGAGATTCCACCTCTAGACCCAATTGCCCTGGCATTTTCTTTCGAAAAACTCAATGCTTGTAGGGAAATACAAGCTTTCTCCTTGGCAAAGCCACTTCCCGAATCAAGGACTCGAAGCAAATTATTCAAAAGTAACAAACCCTCGGCTATTAGAACATGCTTGCTACTATCCACCATAGAAACCCTGGAGATGGCAGCAACAGTCTTCTCCTTCATCTCGGAAGAGGTCGAATCCAGTAAGCGGACAAGCACTGGAACCAAACCCTGCGCCACAGCTATCATGACATTCTTATCATCCTCTCGGAGCAAACCCAACAAGGAATCCATCGCCGACATTCTCGAATCGGCGGCCCCAATTTGCAAACGAGTTATCAAGTTCCTGGATTCGGATCGCACAGCCTCCCTCTTAGACGAGCTTGAAACGGCGCCGTCTTGCAGAACGCCACTTCTAAAGAGAATGTCACAATCCTTAACATGACGATCCAGCTTAGCTAAAACGGAATCAATATCGCTCTGGGTCTTGAGCTTGCCCTGGGATAAATTAGAGGACGAACAATCTTTGGCAAGCGAAAGGGCATCGTTGAGGGTTTGGGAAATGGAATGAAGAAGGTCGAGGGAGAGAGGGTTAGAAGAGTAGTTGGGGAACTCGGCGGAGAAATCGGTGAGTTGAGTTTGAAGATCGGTGAGTTTGGCTCTGATCAGAGACCATTTACCTTTGAAGTTGTGTATGATAGGGATTTCGTCGAGAAGTGAAGAGAGAAGCTGATTGGAGAGGTTAATAGGATCGGTCTCCGGTTCTTTCATAGTATGGGTTGGGTGGATTGTGAATGGCGCTTGCAAGGGAGAAAAAGAAAATGAAAAGAGAGGGCTTACTAGGGTTTACACTCGAGTGCCTCCCTCCCTCCCTAGTTCAGAGACTTCACTTGACAGACGGCGGGAGTAGTGGGAAGGAAGAGAGTCGAGAGAGAGAGAGCCTATTCATGGGGTGTGTTTCTTTGGGTAACGACAGAGGAAGGGTGTACCAGACTGAAAACTTCGTGGTGGTGTGGAATGGGACGCAACCATTCGGAGCGTGCTCTACACATATCTATCACATTCCCTTCCCGCCACTCTTATTTATAGTTACCGCCAACTCGGCAAATTTATGTCAAACACTTTCTGGTTTAAGAAAATTAACCAGATTTTTATCTTTATTTTTTAATAAAAAGAACAACTATTTTCTTGTGAAAAAGTTTATAGTAAAGAAATTATAAATATAAATAAGAATTATAAATTTTGTGAAAATTAGATAATTAAAATATAAGAAATATATCTCTCACACACACATTAACATATATATAAAAAGAGAATAAATATAAAATAATTAATGTCAATCCAACCCCAAAACAACTCTATCTATTATGTTAAAGTTTAATAAAAAAGACATTTGTGCAAATTAAGAAAATAGAACAGAGAATTTTTTAAAAGATAAAATTTAAAATAAGAAAAGTTTTTGTATTTTTAAAACAAAAAAAAAAACCTATCAATTTTATCTATCTAACCTCAATAAAGATACAAATAATTTATCATTATATAATTTATATATTATATTTGTAATTTATAAATATAGAATTACTCCTCTCACAAGAAGAAGATAGTGAATGACTTGCTGGCTAATTGTCCACGAAAGGAATAAAAACTCAAGTTTAATTATTGTTTTAAAAATTGCACTTTAAAAAGCTTGATCGGATTTATAGCAAAAGTACAAGGCAATGAAAACGTAAATGCACAAATAAAAGAAAAATATTTTATTATTAGAAATTTTGGTTTAACTCAATTTTGATCAGGAATAGTTAATACGCTACCAATGATTTATATATTCAAAATTTGAGATTTATTAAAATTTTAAATGATATTGTGTTTGAGTTGGTTTGTGCTAATAAAACTCTAGTTGAATAAAAAATTCAAGGCGGCACAGTGAGTGAGCTTTGGAAATGTAAACTTGGAAGTGGAAGGTGGAGGGATTGAGCATAGTAGAATGGAACACGTGGGAGTGTGGTAAGCAATACGCGCAGTGTAGGCGAGTGGTTAAAAGGGTAAGCAATTGGAAATTGAGCCGAAAGGAGGTCAGAGGCTATCCGGGGATGGCAATGGGCCCAGCCTTTTCAATAATAGGAACCTTTATGAGCTTAATGACAGGTATGACAGCGAAAGTTCCCAAGTCTCCCACCCAACCCTCCTACGTCTTTTTCCTTGGTCTTCTTTCTTTTCTTTTCTTTTTTTATAAAAAAATTAGCCGTGTTCCTTGCTCACAGTCTCGTACCTGCTTTTAATTTTAATTTAATGGTCGTCGGATTAAGATTATATGAAAGAGGAAAACCTTATTTTTTTTCTTTACTTATTTTGACATTTTCAATATGATCCTTCAATGAAATATTTTTTTAATTTAATCTCTCAATTAAAAGTTTCACTTCAATTAAATCTTTCCATTTAAATACCGTTAATTTAATTGACAAAAATGCTAATGTGACTGTTAAAGAGTGATATGACACTGTTAAATGCCACACTAAACATATAAGTGAACACCACTTAGGTGCTCTCCAAAACTACGTCATTTTGGGTTGGATCATTATTTGAAGGGTTGGATATCACCAGACACCTCATCATGAGCTCTGGCATTAGCATTCACCGTCTGTGGAGGAGACTAAGATATGTGCCTACTCCTGCCATTGTGATGGCGCTCTGGAGAAGCACCAGACCTCTCATGCCTGGATCGTGAAGACCTGTTTCTACCACTATCATTATAATTATCATTATCTTCATCCCTCTCATAAGATCTCTTATCCTTTCACTCACTCCTTGAATCTCTGTCTAACCATTTTCCTCTATCCCTCTCCTTGTCACCCCCTCTACCACTCCCATGATTCCTCTCACTCTCACGCTCACCGTCACGTTCTCTATCAGCTTGAGCTCTCTTCAACCGCTGCGTACGTGGGGAAGCAGAATCATAACGAGGAGGACAAGACCCATAACTCTTCCTACCCAATTTAGCAGAACCACAACTCGAACGATGTTGCTTCTCTTGCGGCGGCGGAGAGATACTTCTGTCCCTCGTTGGAGAAGCATTACCCTTATGGGAATGGGAATTCTGGTGCCGACGATTGGGCAATTTTTCTCTTTCCCTCTCTCTGTCTCTTCGAGAAGAGGGTGCTGGGCTTCGCCGCCGGTGAGGAGAATAACCGTAACCCTTTATCAGAGGAGATTCAGAGTGATTGGAAATGTGGCGCCCCATGAGATTCAGAGTGCTCTGGGCATGGAATTTCAATGATGCCCCAAAATTGGTAATGGATTATTTGAAAGTGACCAAGACAAGAGTGTAAACCCGAGGAATAGTTATCTAGATGTTTCGGGACTTCATAACAGTTAGCATTGTATTATAGGTGTTAGATTCTTTTGTCTTTGCAGTTGAGTTAAGAGCAGTACCAATGTGAAGTACAAAGAAGATCACAAGGGGTTAGGGTTTATCACCTGGATTTCTTCTAAATTTTTTTTTTTGGTCTGAGTTCTCACTGTCTTAAAGTGAAAAAAAAATTAAAAAAGAAAAAAGAGTTATTATAAAAATTGAAGCAAAAGAAAGGGAAGAAGTTGAGAGAGAATGATTGCTTCTCTTAAGACCTAAAAGGACGTTTTGGGGAGCAATTAAGTGGTGTGTCCACTTGGATGTCTAGTGTGACATTTAACAGTGCCACATCATTTTTTAACAGCCATATCAGCATTTTCGTTAGTCAAGTTAGTGGTAATTAGACGGAATGATTTAATTGAAGTGAAACTTTTAATTAAAGGACTAAATTGAGAAGACATTGCAATGAATAACTATATTGAGAATACCCAAATAAGTAAATGACGAAAATAGAATTTTACTCTTATATGATATTTGTGATAGTTAGATTTTTTTTTTTGGTAGGGTTGTGGTAATTAGATTTTACGTCCCTTGATTCAGTTGAAACGAAACTCTTAATTTAAAGACTAAATTGAAAAGACATTGCACTGAATGATTATATTGAAAATGCCTAAATAAGTAAATGACAAAAATAGAATTTTACTCTTATATGATATTTGTGGTAGTTAGATTTTTTTTTTTCGGGTAGGGTTGTGGTAGTTAGATTTTACGTCCCTTGATTCAGTCACGCGGATACAGTAGCTGGCAGCCTATATTTGGTAAGCCTATCCGTTTCCTTTCCGTTAAATGTCTGCTTACGTGTCAATTTTTGGGTACTATTCTGGTCAACACGAAGAAGACTTGGACTGAAAGTCTGAACATGTATTAGCTGAAGAAGAAAGCTTTCGTTCTTGACTTCTTTGATTTCACATTTTTCTCTTTCTATAGAAAATAAGACAGACACAGCCCTCGATCCTTTCTTCTCTTTCCAATCGTTTGAGATTTCTGCCAACGGCTCATAAGAAAATTTTCATCTCTAACCACTCTCTTCAATTATTACCCTGCAAACTAAAAAGAAAAACAATTATTTCATGGTCTCGGCTACCATCGACTGCTGGGCGCAGTAATAGCCTAATAGAAGTGTTTGTTCATATTTCTTANCCCCCCCCCCCCCCCCCCCACCACTTTTTTTTTTCTTTCCCTTTCTTTTCCTGTTGCGTTCTAAATACACAATCGCAACGTGTTAAAAGTGAAAACAAAAAAAAAGCCCCAATGCGAACATGATGATCCAGTCTTTGCGGGTGTGGGCTTTAACGTTGATAATTTTTTCTGTCCACAAGGAAAACAATAAATAGCTAGTGAGCGAACTTGGCGGTGGTAGTTTTTCCTCTGAAGTCCTCTTTTCCCAAGCTACCACAATCCACAAAGGCACAATCTCCCATCATCGGAATTTGCTCATTCTCCAAAATAAAGGAAAACGTTAAATAAATAGATAAAAATATGTGGAGTGTTTCGATGGCTCAAAATAAGTCACTAAGTAAAGTATGGATTAATTTGCGGAGTGACTCTTTTTTTTTCTCAAAAAAATAAAATAAAATTTGAACAACCTTCTGTTTGCATGCATGCTTATCCAAGAGCGTAACGAGTTTGGTCTTCTCATCTTGTTGCTACATGGTATAAATGACATCATTTTAGACTACAGAATCCAACACTAGGAGGACAGAAGGCTCTCCGCGTTCTATCTCTGTTAAATTGTAATCCCCCACCAGCAAATCTAATCCAACGGCTGCAAAAATTTCAAGATAGTAGTTTCTGTTGATCCCTTTGGGCCATTTAGCTGTACTCTTTGACAAAACATAAATTTGGAATACCTTACTTTTCCGGCATGTTATCTTGTTGAAATAAATGGAGGTTGAGAATCATGTGTCATATTTGCGTTGAGTCATTATTACTATAGCCTGAAATTAAAAATGATAAATTTAATTTACAGCGTTAATCTAATATATATCAATATTAGCAAGAAGATCAGAAATTTGAACCAAATGCGCACAACACGCAACTCATACGCCTTGAGATTTTAGAGAGATGAAAAAAGTTTTGGCCTTTTGGAAAAGCAAGGGTTGAGAAAAAAGGGGGAAGGACCCAAGAGCCTTATCCAATATTCCTCGATCCTATGTAGTATGTTCCTCGTTGCTTGCAGGAGAAACTAAATTGACATTAAATATTTTCGTACATAAAACGATATAAAGTTGAATGCACGTGGAACAGAGTCCCCTAAAAATACTTTCTTAACTGGGAAGCTTGGAATAATGTATACACTTCATAATTAGAGCTATGTGCTCCCTAGCGTGTTGAAAAATTATGCGTGTGACCACAATTTTGAAGTCAACTCCAGTAAATTGAATCCAGTTTTCGAACTTGCAAAGGCATTGACGTTACTTGAAGTTGGGTGGGCATGTGCTATCTATTGGATTAACTGGTCTGAGTTTGAGAATAATGAGCTCATAACGTGATAATCTGGAACTCATGCAAGGAGGTCTCAGTCATACCTTTTGGTTCTTTTTCTAAGATTTTGTACTGAAACCCTAATCCCTGCGAATTCTTTGTTTTTGATAAAGGAAACGAGGCTTTCTTTTTAATGAGCAAGCAGCATGGAATATAATTATTGGATATAAAAGGATAATGTAACAAACATAAGTACCAATGAAGAAATTTGTATTTAATATTATATATAGTTATTTGGACTATATATTTTTATAAATATATGAGGATTTTAACAGCAAAAAGTGAAATTTAATTGTGGACAAAACGTAATGATGAAATAGGTAGCTAGGATTGGCACAACAAGGTGAATGTCAAACGAACTGATTCAGTGCAAGTTGATTAATCAACATGCTAACTGTTGTAATACCTGCAGTTGACTCTGCCATTTTCACCCTTTCTCAAGATAGAGAGTCTATAAGAGCAACACCTAGCAGATGAATTGATATGATGGACATGGCTGGTCCATCCCAGATTTCAATTGGAACATATTCTTTAATTAATCTCTATCTTTACCGCCGTAGTTGGATAATAGAGTTAATGGATGAGGGCAATACCAATATTGATAAGGAATATGTATATGAGAATCAGATAAACTATGCGTTTTTACGTGGCACTGTGATATTTCAAGAAGGTGCAGTGTGATGGTGGCTATAAATAGGGGTTAGTAGTTGAGTGTTGGCATCACTCATCAAATTGAGAATAGAGTGAGAGGAAGAGAGGTTCTTGTATGTAGATGAAGAGTCATTTCTGATAGTCAAGGATGACTTGCCTAGCAATATCCATTCATAGGACTTCCATTGTCTCATACCAATAAAGATATATGGAGATGGAGCTCTTTCTCTTCTACTCATGAGAGCCCTTGTTTGGTATATTTATCGGCAGGCTTCCTTGGCTAGTTGACGGGCTCTTCTCTTACATGCTAGACCTTCACTCTTCCATTATTCTATGCATTCTGATGCCCTGCACTTACCTCAACAACTTGGAAAGGGAATGCACACAAATCTTTGATTCAAGCAAATTAATTAATTACTTTTTGGTACGTACTTCACTCACTGGGATTTTTCCATATATATAGATTACAATTTATCAATGTAGGGAGATGTGTATCATGTATTGCTAGTTTTTACTCCTTCTTCCTCTACTTACTGTATTTTCACTCATGCCTCAGACAGCCCTAAACTCTAATCGATTGCAGGAAGAGCACAGGTCGAATTGCGAGCAGCCACAGGCAGGTATTCTTACCTAGTGTTCGTTATCTATCTAGTATTTATAGATAAAAATAAAATAAAATAAACACTGTCAATGATAATTGCATTCAACTTCCTACCATTTATTGGCAGTGGTAGGAGCCAGGAGAGTGTTGATTATTTATTTTATTTTATTTTTATAAGAGGTATTCTATCTCCCCTTAAAATTTCATTTTACTTAATTTTAATAGAATTTAAACACAAAATTTTTATAATAAAAATTTAAATAGTTAAAACTATTAGATTTTCTCTCGAGAACAGAAGAGTATTATTTATAAACCCATTAATCTTCAAATGATCATATTAAATAATACTAATTTTTTATGGAAAAAATATATATTGAATTTTCAGCATTATTGATAGAATTATTTTGGTAAAATAAAAAAATTCCTCTTATCAGTTGTATTTTTTTTATTTGTTTTAATAACTTGATTTTTCCTCCCCTTAATGAAATAGTTGCAACAATTTTAACTGTTATTATACTCAAATATTATGATTTTTTCAGCTAATTTTTTTTTGATATTTTAAACTGTATATAATAAAATATTTTTCAAAGAATTAAAAATATGGAAAATATTTTAACAAGTTCTCATTATTACTCCTAATAATTTATTTTTGGATGATCTTGGGCTGGAAACCATGCTAATCTACCATAGTCCGTTACAACTCACAAATGGGACTCTTCCTGCTGTACCCTTTTTCGTTCCCTTTATTTGGGCCTTTGTTGCTTTGATTTCAAAGACCAATCAAGAGAGGGTGGGTCCTGTCAACACTCAACAGGTTTGGCATTGGTCAAAACAACAGGTTCCCCGTTCCTACCTCGTCTCGGCAGTTCCTCTCTCCCGCTCGGATTTTGAATCTTACGTATATATAAATATGTTTCCCTTTCTTTCACATTTTTCTTACAACACAAGGTCCAAATGATAACAATCCCATATTTGACTGCTTTCACCACCTACTTCAGCTACGGCTTGTTCTTCGCCTTCTGCCAAATCCACGATTTCTTCAGGAAACCAGTGGATTGGTGGCGTTCAAGCAATCTCAAGGTCTGTGTTTCCTTCTACCTATACATACATGGCACCTATCTATCTATGCTCTTGATGAGTTTGTCTGACATTTCCGTGCAATTCCATTGCTCAGGGCTATGCACCGATTTGCTTAGGGCTTGAGGATTTCTATATTCGTCGTTTGTATCTTCGTATTCAGGTTATTAACTTTCTGTTTCATTTCAATACCTGTTTTCCTTCTCTCGTGCTTTTAGCTATCCATTTTATATGATTGTTCGCGTTCTCCTCATGGAAATATAGGTAACGTATTGCTAATCCTACAAGAACGCATATCTGTTTCCGGTGTTTGTCTGATTTATACGCTGATTGTTTAATTTTTTAGGTGCATTGTTGATTGCTGAGTATTTAGGGCCTTGACCATTGATTTGGACGAATCTAGTTTTTAAGTTATCTTCAAATCCGAAGCGCTGCGGAGAATGTTTGGAGGTTCGCATTCATTCTCGTGGCTTCTGCGCTGCTAATCAAATCAATTTAATTCTAGCCTCTTTAATTCTGATTCGTAAAATTATTTTCCAATTGCATTGAAACCTTAGACTTCCATATCTTCATGCGCTTTAAGCCTATTTTAGCTGTTTTAGTGTTGGTAGCCTACTAGCCTTAGATGATTTTGCTATGCTTATTAAAGCCTTGTTCCTCTTCATATTATTTGCATCATTCCTCATGCAGGACTGTTTTGGACGCCCCATAGCTAGTGCTCCTGATGCTTGGTTTGATGTGGTTGAGCGATATTCCAACGATAATAATAAGACACTTGGTGAGTTCTCATTTATGTCTTTGAAGATTATAGGCTTCATATTTGAATCCTTCTTCCCTATATCATCTTTTCTTTTCATTTTTTTTGTGGGGGTTAAGATTCATATTTATGGCTGCGTCCTACTCTTATGCAGGGGAACTACAAACATAAGTAGGTGTCTTAACTTAGGGTCATACAATTATTTAGGATTTGCTGCATCAGATGAATATTGCACACCCCGCGTTAGTAAGTCATTAAAGAGATTCTCCCCATACACTTGCAGTGCTCGTGTAGATGGAGGTGCGTATGTAGTTTTGCAGCACATTCCTTGTTTATGTACCTCTAGAGTTATTAATTTAAATTATCCATCAGAGACTACATTACTGCACACTGAGCTGGAGGAGTGTGTCGCCAACTTTGTCCAGAAGCCAGCTGCAATTCTTTTTGGTATGGGTTATGTAACAGATTCTGCCATCCTGCCAGTCTTGATTGGCAAGGTTAGTTCTGAAATTTATTATAAATGCCACAAAAACTCCAATTTTATATTTCCTACATGAACCACTAATGTTCGTTGCCATTATTTACAGCATTAAACCACAACTCCATAGTCAATGGTGCTCGAGGCTCAGGAGCTACCATTCGAGTCTTCCAACATAATAGTAAGTAGCACATGAATATTCATATTGACTTACATTTGGAGTTCTCTCTGAAAGATTATAACTTGTCTATATGGATTTAATTTCTTCATTATCTTTCATCCAGCACCCTCACACTTGGGGGAAAGTTCTGAGGCAGCAAATTGCTGAGTGTTAGGAAATTGAATGTGATAGAGCTAATTGCAACTAAATTGAGATGAGAACAAAAATAGGATACACAAATTTATGGCAACTATATAGAAAGATTTTATTATAATGAGGAGATTACACACAACTCTCACTTTGACAAGAACTCACTTAAGGTTTTTCACTCTTCAATACAAGAATATTTCTACAAGAACTCTCTCTCTCTCTTTCTAAGGTTCTTCTCTATTTCTCGGATTGAGGATTTGATGGATTAATGAAAAATGAAACTAAAGCTCTCCTTTTATAGAGCTTTAAACCGCTCACCATAGGTGGTTTTCATTGCATTCTTAGCAATAAAGAAGTCGGTACTACATAGAGTCAATTAGAAGAAAATTTGCTGCTACTTCCAACTTGAAGATTTCAGCTAGCTTCTTCATGAACAGCCACATTTTTACAGTTGTCATGCTGTAATTTTTGACTTCTACATGGCTGTAAAATTTGACCAATTGCCATTAATGCTGCTGCAATTTACAGCTTGTTGTTTCAGCTTCCAACTGACTCCACCGCTTACTTCATTCACAGCTACATTTCATGGCTGTAATATTTGACTTCTTATTGCTGTAATTTTTTTTTTTGACAGCTAACACTGAGGGAATATACAGTATGGAAGGGGAACTCTGCAAGCTTCCAGAAATTGTTGCAATATGCAAGAAATATAAGGTGGTTTTCTTGAGTTTTAAAGATCATAAACATATATCATATCAGGGATTTAGGTTAATATATGCATCCAATCAGATGATGTCTACAAAGCTTTGAAGGAACTAGCCTTTAGCTGAACTCCCCCCACCCCAACNCCCCCCCTCTCTCTATTTCTCATCAAAAACCATATATGTATATGGTTATTTTCTAAGACCATTTTGCTAAGATTTCTTTCTAATGATTATTAGTCTACTTTCATATTTATGTATATGGTCATATCTATATCATGTTTAACATTTTTTAACTGTGATATATGCACTTTTTTTTTAATCATATTTTTTCCTATGTGCTTTGGGCGTACGTCTATTTGGATGAGGCGCACAGCATTGGAGCAGTTGGAAAAACTGGAAGAGGTGTCTGCGAACTTTAGGGGTAGACAGCGCTGATATTGATATTATGATGGGCACATTTACAAAATCATTTGGATCATGTGGTGGTTATATTGCTGGATCCAGGTGCTTGGTTAACTCTCAATCTTTTGGATGATATGAGTTTTCTTTTTCACCAAGATGTTTAATATTAGATTTCACTATTAAAACTTGTGGGAGATGATAGGACCGTAATTTTCATTGATTTGTGTTCATTTTGATTTTCCTTTCAGTTGCAGCTGTCATATTTCTGCTTAATTTTTATGAATCAGCATGTTAGATCCTACTTTAGCTGCCATTTCTAGGAACTTATTTAATATCTCAAGCACACATGTCCAGTTCATCTTTATGGTACTTCTATATCAACTGCTCAACAAATTATATCTGCCATAAAGGTTATTCTTGGAGAGGATGGTTCCAGTAGAGGTTTACCAAATTCCAGCATATCTTTCTATAATCTAGCATTAAAGCTCAGCCTCCGGGTTTGTTCATTGGTGACTTTGAACCACTTATTGTAAATGCAGGTGCTCAGAAGCTTGCTAGAATCCGTGAAAACAGCAACTTTTTTAGGTCAGAGCTAAAGAAGATAGGTTTTGAAGTTCTTGGAGATAATGATTCTCCTGCTATGCCTATAATGCTTTACAACCCTGCAAAGATCCCTACCGTTTCCAGGGAATCTGAAACAGAATGTGAGAACTCTCTCTTTGTTTAACACTATGTATGGACTATGAAGGCTAATATTCATAAATCTTGCAATCTTCGTATTTGACATTGCTTGTTAAGTAGATTATCCTAAAACCTTTTTTGAAGTGGACTTTTTCAGTTAAGCTGTTTCTTACTTGCTTACTAGCCTTTAGCTTTAATTACTAACTGTTGGTCTGCGAGAGTCAATTATGCCATCACAGGTGGCTGTTGTGACAGTTGCCTTTCCTGCAACTCCTTTACTTCTGGCCAGAGCTCGAATTTGCATATCTGCCTTACATACCAAGGAAGACCTTCTCAGAGCCTTAGAGGGATGTTCTGTTTGAGAATGTTATTTATGGTCTTTATTCCGGAGAACCTCCTCCATATGAAGTGACTTAATGTCACATCAATTCTACTTTACACATTTCCAAGGAAGACCTTCTCAGAGCCTTTAGAGGTATGTTCTATCTGAGAATGCTTTATCTATATTCTTGCTTTGTTTATGTTATTTATGGCCTTCATTCTGGAGAACCTCCTCCATATGAAGTGACTTAATGTCACATCAATTCTACTTTACACAGATTTTGGACTCACATGTCATACAGTTAGTTTACTAGATCCATTTAAAGTTGTCCTGTACAACTCAGGTGTGGAGCTAGTAAAATTTAACTAACTGAGCTAGTATAACATAACTTGAGTCTGAAGTCTAAATAGTGCGCAAGATACACCTGATCTGACATTATTATCAAAACCCCTTTTCTGAAGTAGTAATCCTCAGAAATATCAGCAACAGAAAAAATGAAGAAACAAAAAATACAAATATGCCTGATCGACTTGTTATATTTCTTTTGGTAATGGAATATGTTACTGTTTAATCCAATCTGAGTTTTTGAATTATTTGCAACGGAAAAAATTGAAGAAAAAATGATATGCAAATCAATTTGTAATATTTCTTTTCGTAATCGAACGCGTTATAAACTAATAATTGAATCCAATACACTCGGGGTATGAACTCCTGTTGGGTTTGGAGAAGTAGGATGTGTAGGGAAAGTTCTTTTTTCCCCTATTTAAAGTGTTAAAGCTTATCAACAAAAAAAACAGTATTAAAGCTAGTTTTCTTTAAAAGGCCGGAGTCTGCAATATCTGGGAAGTTGCAAAATTTATATAATGGCCATGGCGCACATCCGCCTCTTCAAATTGAAAACACTATCAAAATGGAGTGAACAAGCTGTCATCTCTACTTAACTGGTTATCCTAGCCCGGGCAAATATGACCCCAAAAAAATGTCAAAATTGATCGAGATAATTATAGTAGCAGTTCTCCCAGAGATCAAGGAAAACTTGTTGATCTTGAGTCAGATGAGAAATTCAATATTGGTGAGGGGTAGCTTATGCTCATATGTATTTTTAAAAAAAAAATTTATAGAAATTGACACCCTTGAACTGTGTTTTTATTGTGTCCCAGTTCACTACCTAAGGTCACATCATTGTTCCGAAGAAATAAAATGAAAAATCTTTTGTTTGGTTAAAAAAATATTTATTCTATTTCGGACCCTTATTTTATAAAAATAGAAATAATCATTCCTTCCTCCTAATGGTGATTCTGCTTGAAATTGATAATTTTAAATTTTTTCAACCCATTTTTATTGTTTGTCAAATGATAAAGCCTACTCTTATTATGTATAACCAGTGGCATTTATAAACAAATTAATTTTATTATATATCACTAATGAAAAATGTTTGTCATTTATAAACAATTTTGTTTCTGTTCACAATAATTTCATGTACCGATCCCATTCTAATTCCATAAAAATCTCCGTGCCATAAACATGAACTTACTTTGTTATGTAGTGATTTTAAGACTTGTGAATAAATTGATACGGTGAATGAGGGGGAACGATGAAAAGCAACAGAACTTTACGCAGTTGTGACTTTTATTAGAGGTGGTCATATAACCTTAGACACCCGCTTACTTCCCAATGTATTTATCATAATTTGAAGACAAGAAAAATTGAATGCTGGTCAACTGATACCTAGCTCAATACTGACAGAGTCCAGACGTTCTCAGGTTGTTTCATTGCCATTTACTCTTTATTTATAAATTTCCTCTCAAGGGTTATCACTAGCACATAATTTCCCATTTATCTAGCAGAAGTACACTTTCCATCAATGCAATCATTAAACAAATCCTTCATCACTTTCATTCAATTGACCCATATCCCTTCCTTTCCTTTAATCAGTTAATCACCTGGCAAAAGAAAATGTCAGTCCAATTGGCAGAGTCCCACAGTGCTCCAGGGAGGGAGTGTCGTAGGTGTAAGCTTTCTCTAAGAATTATGATTCATTTGTTCCCAATTCAATCAATTAATTAAGTAGAGGGGGAAACATGCTAGTCCTGTAGGTTAATGGAGCTTACTTCTCCTACCTCAATCATTCTTTTATCAAATTTATCTACCACCTGAAGGCAATAAAATATGTTAATCCACAAATGCGCAGCAGAGAATAGCTAAATATGCACTGAAATTTCATGCAGCATCACCAAACAGACGGACTTGCACCTGGTGACATACCTTCTTTAATCTCCAATGATAGTCCACTAACAACTATCAAATTTACCACTTTAGTTGATGACTATAAGTAAGAGAATAAGAATGAAGTTGAAACATTATATGCTTCCTATCTATGCCCATCACATCATTAACCATCACTAAAGATACACATTCGCAGCAAACAATAGCTAATTGCAACGTGTTCTCCTTGTAACACAGCACGTCTACCCAAGACCAATAAGGATTGGAGAAAGCACCAAGAAAACAGTAACTAAACACTACCTAAGGTAACTCTCATGGTTGTATGCTTATATATCCCAATCAAAACTTAGACATTAACGAGTGCAAACAGATTCTTAGCACTGACGAGTGCAAGTAGTTGCAAAACTTGCAAACATCTCTGGTGGTGAAGATGGTTAACACGAAGATCCAGATGTTGCCGATTGCAGAAAATTGCTCACGAAGCAAGCAACAAAGAAATTTAAAATATATGAACTGCATTATATCAGATAAAAGAACATACCTCGCAGCTGTCACCTCTACCAAATAGATGAGGGGGAAAAGGTAATAACTAATTACTTGAAGAACAACGCCTCAAATGGCATATTATTGGCGGAAACTCTTGAGGAGTAATACCATATTTAAGAAAACAGACAGGCCTGGCCGGGAAGCACACAGGAAAGGTTAAAGATTTTATCTTTTACATTCCCAACGGAGTGAATGAAGAAACCTTTCAGCATTTCCCTTCCTCTTTCAGGATCTTTCCAAAAGCGTTATAAAATGTGTTTCTCACACGATGGTCAGTCTATAGACTCATCAATGATATAAGCAGAACTACTCGAAGAAAATTAGCAGAGTTATATGTACTTGCATTGGATTGAAAAGAAAAAAAAAATGTTCTGAAAACAAGATGTAAGGACCTAATCACTTCAAGCCTAAGAAGTTATGGGAGAATATACTAGAGCTCAGTTCAGACAAGCATCTTCATTTGCCATGGCTGAGAATTCTCCCCCGCTACATTTGGCAAAAAGCTGGTAAAGCTCATGAAAACCCTTTCCCGAGCTTCTGAATTGCAGAATACATTTTTCTTCTTGAACCAACTGCATTTATCCCCATATCTTTGAGATCCTCCAGGGTTAACATTGGCAAAACCTCGTCATCTACCTCATGTATTTCAAAGACTGGAGCATATCGACTTAATCCTAATCCATTAAGCCAAATCCTTACCCCATCTTCTCCACACCTACCTCTTCCACCATTCCCATTCCTATCCCCACTAGCCCCACATTTCCAATCCCTCGCATCTGTATCAGATGGGCCAGATAACTCAACGCCATCATGATGGTCCCTACCCTCTGAAACCCTAGCTCTAATGGATCTCCTATTCCCGTGATAGTGTATCTCCCGGTCATTCCCATGCCCGTCAACAGCCAAATTGTCGAGAGAATGAATTGGGCTTTGTTCTTTCAACGGGCTTTCAGAATTTTCCAACTCAAAATCTCGGTATCCATCATCCATATCTTCACCAGCACTATACTTTTCCTCACCTTCGCCGCCACCGCCACCAGCACCACCACCGCCTTCGTCGATCCTGGGAACCCAATTTGATCTGACCCTCTTGGTGGCCGTGGAACCTCTCTTCTTGGATTCTTTCACTTTCCAGCTACCAATCGCAACAGTATCCAAATTGCCTTCTTTGTCATCACCCTCTAGGGTTTCGTTAAACTCGGCACCACCACCTCCAGAGCTCAAATTCATCAAAGGTCGAGTCTTTGAGGCTTTACCTGATGCATTGGAGTCCTTCCTGTGATCAAGACCGAGCTTCCATGGCCTGTTGCTCCGACGCACATGCGAATCGTACGGCTGGTCCCCGATGTCACCTAATCTGACGCTCGGCCTCCTTTGACGCTTCGATCCGACGGCTTCGCTAGAGTTAATCATCAGTGTTCCTCCACCGTTCATCTGGCCCTCTGGTAACTGAATCTCTGCCATTTCTATTTCTTGCTTGTTGCACAGAAATTCAAATGAATAACCTCTCCGATCTTGTAACCAAAAATGCACAGAAAAGAAGGAAGATAACAATAATTGATTTCAAGAGAGATTATTGTTCGGCTTGTTGTGTGTGAGAAAAATTGAAAGAGATCAGAGGGAAGAGTAGCTACAAGTCAGTCTCAGAGAGTGAAGTAAGTGGAGTGATAACTGATAAGAGTGTCTCGGAAGGGTGTTCCTGTGTAGAAGTAGTGTAGCGGGCGATTTCGAACCCGTGCCTTGCTGGAGTTCAGAGTTGCAACTTGCAAGGACCAAAAATTCTTTTCATTTCCACTCTAAATGGACGCGTGTTATACAATGTGGCCTTCAAATCTTCAATTCATAAATTGGGGTTGAAGCTTGAAAGGTTATAATTGGACCTAGGTCACAGTTATAGATAAGGATCAAGTTTTTAATTTTTATTATATAATAAGAATAATCTCAAGAAGGTTTTTTTTTAAAAAAATAAAATAAAAGAATTCAAAGAAGCAAACAATCCCATAATCCCCTTCATGTTAACTTGTAATAAATAAATATACTTGGATTCCCCAAAAAAATATTTAGGTATTTTTAGTAAATAAAACATTTAAAATTAGTCCTTCACTATAATTAGTCCTGTAAAAAGGATAGGAGATAACTTATGCTTAAATGTGCTTTAAAAGAAGAATAATTATTGAAATTTCTATTTCACAAAACCACCTTGATTACACGAAATCTTGACTGCTGATGCAGGTCATAGAAAGTTCAGAACTACTCTTAGAAAGTAGGCAGTACAGAATAGTTACACTAAAAACAGCAAGGCATACGGGAACTGAAGGTTAATAATTGGCATGCACTAAAATTGTGATACTTATCTATATATTAAAAGAATACAGTTCAATTCATTGTAACAATGTAACTCAAGTACTCGAGTCGGCAGTAGAGATGCCACAAAAATTTGTTCTAGCTGTTCAGTCATGTCTCGTTAATCACCTGGTAGAGTGGTATTCTATTAAAAAATTAAAAAAAAAAAAAAAAAGACTACGAACAAATAGAACTTTTGGTGGCTTTGCCAGCAGATGGGGGACGAGAACAAACCTTCATCGTCATTTTTTCAAGTAATTAACAAATATTTTGCCAAAGATGATTCGACAAAATATTTGGCAAAACATGATTCCTGATATAACTGGAACTCATCAAATTCCTCTACAGTTCAATCGGCTGGCACAGTGCACAGCAACCCATGTCCAGGACTATGCTCCAGAGGATACATGGTTGTGCCCTTAACATACTTTAGATGGTCAAGCACCGCTTTTCTGAGCTTTGAAACTGCATTTGGAGTTCTTTTAAGTTGCTTCTTAACAATGGAACATGCACCCAGTGGATCTCCAGATCCTGCACCAACTCTCCTGTATCAATCATAAATTGAGAAAGTTTAACAAGTCTCAGATGAAATTAATCTCGCTTATATATGAAACTCAATTAATGTTGAATAACAATCAACGGCATATCATAATATGCCTTCCTGAAATTTTTACGGTTGGGCAGATTATTTGAAAAGCTATAGAATAATGTTGACTTTTTCGTATCTCTAATTTTTACAGTTGAGCAAAAAATTAGAAGGCCTGTAGAATATTAAACTAGTAGGGTTAAATGACTGATGTCAAATTAAGTAATAAGCTGCACAACTATTTTACGAAAGGGTTATAACTCGTTATCTTTTGGCTTTAGGGATTTGCTACAATTTCCCACGAAGAACAGGTCAAAGACCACAACCCCAATACTCACGAATATGCATTACTTGACCATCAAACGACTAATTATTCTTTTTTGCAATTTCAACTTTGCCTTAACAGTAGCACATGTGCATATAAAGCCACGAGATAGGAAGACACTTGATATTTCAAAAATACATCACACCCCAAGATAACATCGACATAAAAAATTTAAAAACAATAAAGATACAATATGGACGTGAAAGAACATCATTTACCTCAATAATTTCTCTGCTGCAATCCTAGCAGCCCTGATCATATGGTGGCTTGGAACCCATTTTACAACACGATTTGGATCAGCTCGCACAGGAGAATGAATTTTAATAAGCTTGACAAAGGAAGCAGAAGATATCAGACAATGTCAAGGACTCATGGATTTGAAAAACAACCAACAAGATGATTATTCTCATACTAAAAAGTCAACACAATAAAAATCCTTAATCGAAGTATGAAACTTCAACAATTAAACAAATCTTCAGCCACTAATGGAAGGATGATCGTCACATTGTTGGTCCATTTGAAGATAAATCAACATATTTCAAATCAGTTCAACATATAGAAAGAAGTGTAGTTGACTTACTCCCAAGCACTCCATCATCTGGTAATAAGCTCTACCATACAATGGAGTATGACCTTGACGAGATTCAGAGAAATATCTAGTCCTAAAAGAAAAATATAAAGAATTTTTATCACATAATCATATTCAAATGAAATAAGTACATTAACTTGAAATACTAGCTGCCAACATAAAATTTGATACCATTCTTTATAACCAGGATCCACAGTGAAGCCAAACATATCCACGGAATCACACATCGAGAGGGCAAATTCAAGAGCCTTAAGCCCAGTTCCTTTCGCTGCTGAACCAAAGGATGCACCTAGCATGAGATACACAGGATTTTTTATGGGAACTTCCTGCAGGAGACAAAAGCCAATTTTTTTTGCAAGGGTGCATGAAAGATCAGCCCCCAAAAAGTTAAAAAGAAAAGAAAAAAATGGTTATTAAGGCTTGGTTAGAAAATTAAAACCAAAGTCATTCAATGATTTATGACTCCATCAAGCAAACACTGAAGCAAATATCAAAAAAATTGGCAGAACCAATAAAAAGCAATGATTTAGAAAGTGGTTTCTATTGACATCTATCACTGATTTGGCAGTTAACAGGCAAAGTTATTACTAAATTGTTCAATAGAAATGAAATTTTGTGAGAAAACACACCTGTATCATTTTGTTCATGATGTCATGAATGGTTGTTTTTATGATCAACACCTCCTTTCTTTGTTCTGCAGAATTAGTATTTTTAGTAAGATTCTAGTAACTCCTGATGAGCACTATAACATGTGCAATTCATATTTGTTGTCATACCATCTAACTCTACAACTTTATCGAGTGCTTTGGCAGATCCCCGGTTGAGCAGACGAAATGTGCTTTTCCTACCCACATAATCAGTGTAGTTCTGCAGTATAAATAAAATTCAGAGGGATGAAGGTAAAATTTTCAAGAAAAAAGAACATCAGTAACATCCTGTTGAGAACCTAACCTGCATTGGAGCACCATTTTCTCTAATGACAACATCATAACCATCTATCTCCTTCCCGAATTTCGTTTTCAAGAGATCTCCCGAATTACCAATAACAGCACAGCTTCCAAACTGCCTGGGAAAATATGGTGGCGTTTCAGGTAGCACCAGAGAAAGTTTCTCCATGCACAAGGTCTTGTTCTCACAGCGGTTGCTGCATGAAAGAAATATTCAACTCTATAAGTACTTTCCACTGACTTTCCTTTCTTTTTTGAATAAGATACCCTAAATTGAACACTGCAGGAAATTCCAAATATGTTAACCTGGAACATGTTGAGTATGTCTTTTGAGAAGCCTATGTTGTAATCACCAACTGGAAATTGAGTGAAAATTACAACTTAAGAAAGTGTTTTATCACCTCAGCAAGAAAGTATTTTATTAGGGCTGAACCTCATAAATCTGAGGGTTTATTTTTTAATTCTTTTTGTAACACTAATTTCAAACCTCAATTGAATCCGTTTCGAACTTTGCTTCTTAACAAAACATTTTGAAAACAGTTCTTGGCACAAATAAATTGATATAGTATCATAGTTTTAGTAAGAAACCATATGTATTCTTTCCAGGAATAAGTTAACAAAATTTCATTATTGGATAAGGCAAACTTCACACTATTAGAGGTTTTGATATTTGCATAATTATTCTGGCAAGTGGCAACTTTTGACCAGCTACAAGAAATGTATTAACATGTCAAGTTTACTTTATATGTCATCCTTAGAAGTTACAATTCACTATCATTGCATACAATTAATTACTTGTTAAAATCATTGCACAACAACTTACAGAAGTATTCCTTTGTTGATCCTTCGCCATGCATATTCCTCCCATCCATTTGGTAAAGAATCAATAAATTCTTTGGTGAGTATTGTGGTACTGTTCCGCACCTGAGCAATCGCATCATGATCCAAAATAACAAAATGTGAAGCATACACCATAAAAGAAAACTATTAACAAGAAGCTGAAACTAATGCCTAGAGGGAATAATCATAGAACTGCCTTCTGCTAAACTTAAAAACGGTATTTACTGGATCAAAAATCAAGTTCAAAAATAAATCCAAAAGTCCCTGGCAGCAAGGAATCATAGTTTTATGGGTAGTCACAATGATCAAAAACATAGACCATAGTTTTACCTGTTCCCATGTAGCTACAGCTTCACACAGATTAAAATCAAAAGACAGAGGTTCAAGTTCACCAGTTTTTGGGTCTTTCTGTTCATAAGAAACCTCCAGAAGTCAACAACGAGAAAAAAGAACAACCAATTGATGAATAGAAACACAATATCTCATGAAAGGATATAGAATTTCACAATCCATTCTTTTGTGGAGGATGAACCCATATTTCCTCGGGTGGTAGGATGTCACAATTGGCATATTGGCAGGATCATACACAACAACTTTTTGCATGAATAAAAATTTGGTCAATAGATGATTAGCAAAACTTACCCATTTGGGGATGGTATCACTAGGGAAGTTTATTGTGCTTTGGCAATAATCTTTGCCCCCAACAGCTTTGAGGCCTAGTCCATTTGCACTCTGCACCAAATGCAATATTTAGCAACTATGTTTACACCCAATTGGTGCATACTAAGAACATAATATTTGAAAACTAGACATATAAAGTGTTCGAAAGGAAAAGAAAAGAGAACTAAAGTACCACAATCTAAAATAGATACCACACTGAAATATTGAAGAACAACATCGTTGATGGTTGGTATTCATCATGATATGGGTCATCCTTTACCCAGGTGCATTTGATTTGGCTTATTGCATAGCCCAGGAAAAAATTCTTTTGAAGACAAGAAAGTAGTTTACATATTATTTGTGAAATTAAAAAGAAAAGCTTCTATAAAATTATCAATGATCCAATACGTAATGCTATTTGAAAATTTTTCATCAAGTATTATTTCATCAGGCTTAATATTCTATAATTAACTATAGCAATGTTAGACAACACAAATATAGCCAATCTTGAACTTGAAAGGTGATCCATTTCTATACTCACGATTTAGTTTTTATCCATCTTTAGATATTTTATTTTGTTGAAATTTTTTGGCATCCAACCGCAATCTAACCAAAATTTAAATTTATAATGAGCTTCCCAAGTTATCCTTATTACACTTCAAGGATAGCCTGATATCCTAGGACTTTAAGCTTCAGGGAACACAATCAAAGTGCTATGAAGCGCACAGTGCTACTCAAAAAATTATATTCAACCATGTAAGCAATATCTGCTATTGACAAAACAACATACGGCATTTAAAAGGAAATGCAACAGAACACAAGCCTTGTGAGGCATTCCAAGAACAAGAACCAGAGAGAACTCACCACACACTTTTGGAAACTGTTCTGCAACGAAAGCAATGCTTCTGCATCTTCATCTGTAAGCTGATAATTTCCATCTGTCCATCCTTACACTCATTAGAACTCGGGAAACTACGGCCGTCGCTTTACTTTACTTTTTTTTTTTGGTTGCAAAATTAAAGAAAAAAATTGCCTCGAAATGAAAACAGCAACCAAACGCGTACACTGATATAAACGATTTAGAAAGTAAAACAAATCCGATATACATACATACAGAGAAATTAGAGACTCCAGAAATGTAAATGATAATGGCTGCAAATCCAGATGCCAAAGCAAGCAAGAAGCTCAATTGCAGGAGCCTCATCGTACATTGAGTATCAAAATCGACAAGCGACAAATAAAGGTGCCAAGTGAAGTATTCAATAGAGAAGAGGAATTAGGGAATAGAGAACTCTAAATTTTGAATCAAGCTGTGTATAGTTGCAGAAGCAACGGATGTACCACAGACGAATCTCGCAAATTCAGATGCAGTCCCTTCACGTCTATGGCAGAAGATGGCGTTGAGTGATGGGTTGATCAAAGTGATGGCGGTGACGGTAAACAGAGAACTCCATTAGCGGCGTTTGTTCGTTTAATTAACGGTGGCTGAGGTAAGCAAAAGTAATCCAAATGGCAGTTTTTCATTAGCAGGTTGTACCACATTAGCATTTGTATGTGATACAGAAGGTATCTTCCACAGCATTTCCAGCTCATCAACCCAAGGCCCAAATTCATAATTTGGAGATTTCTTAGACTAGATCCACTATCCAGTCTGACAATTGGCCCAGAAAGCCCAAAGAAAATACCGGATCCAACATTCCTACTTCCATCTTTTCTTTTTAAATGATAAAAAATAACTGCTTTGTTTTTTTGGGCCTTAGTTCCACACGCCCGACAAAATATCCATTATCGTTTCATGTGAAAAATATACACTCACACATTTAAAAAATATATAAAGAGGTCTAATTTTAATTTAAATTGTCAAATTATAATTTCAATGAGGTTTTGTAAAATTTTATTGAGTCAAATTAAATTTAGATGTTGGGTATAAGAAGATGTTAATAAAAAAAGAGTGATTATTTTCACATTTTATTTTGTTAATATCACACTATATTTAATGTTTAAATATAATATTAATTAAATTATTCTCATTTTTTAGAAATTTTTTATATATTTAAACATTAAATAATGTGTGACACTAATAAAATAATATGTAATAAAAAAAAAAGTGAGAATAAGAGTATGATTGAGGAAACGATTCAAAGACCCATATTGAAAGTGTGCAGGCAATTGTAGATATAACGATATTGAGACTATATAATATATATTTTTATTATTATTGTTTTATGAAAAGGATGGTTGGTGGTTGTTTAACATATATATGAAATGAAAATGAAAAGAAGAGGAGAGACAGGGAGAGTTGAAGAGGAAGAAGGAAGCAGAGAGAACATAAAAGAAGTGGTGGGTTATATATGGAGTGAAGTTTCAAGTGCAATGTTGGGACAGCCCATGTCTTAGGTGCAAAGGGGTATGGATGGCACCCAAAAAATGTCACCTTCTATACCTATCTTCTTCCTCTTAGACAAAACTCAAAAGGGACAAAGCCAATTCAATAGCCTGAGGGACCATCCCCCATGCGCCTTTGCTCCTTCCTCGCCTGCCGGGACCACCACTACGCGGACCCCACCTCCCCATTGGCTCCTTCCACCGTCCCCAACCCTCTCGCCATTCTGTATACCAATGGTGTACTCCCCTCCCTTCTCCTTATCTTTTGCCCTTTAGGCCTATATACCAACAACAAACACAAATTAAAATACTATATAATAATATTTCTTTTTAATCTTGATTGTTTTTTAGTGTAATCTTAGCTTAAACAGCCGGAGACACGTTCCTGGGATGTCTTCTGTCGTCTTTGGGATGTTTCCGGCAACTCAAAGAGTGGTTCATTTCTCTTTTCCTAACTTGTCTCTTTTGCATTTCATGTTTCTATTCGTATATATATTCAATGTAAATTCTATTAAGATGACTGGATTCTATTAAACTAATATATATTTATTTGGTTTAATAAAAAACTGATATTTTAACTGGGGGAAAGTTCTTGTGTCACTGTCAAAGCTATATGCAACTTGATTAAATCAATGGATGTAACATTTTTCTTTTTTCAAGGCATCAAATCAAAGAATGCAATTGGATACAATTCGTATTCCCGACAATTAAATGATCCTTAATGTTGGTTTAATCTTCCAATAAGCGATAATATCTGACTGACTAGCTAGAAAGCATTATATGATTACAACATAGATAAATAATTAAGGTCATTATCAATTCAAATGAGTACTTATCATTAGCAACTAATAAGATTGGTCTATATAACTATCATTAGCATCTAATGGGGTTTGTCCATATGATTAACAATTGGATTTTACCTCCAATGATATTATATATGTTAAATATTTCTCTAGCTAACTGAAGATAAGTCTTCTCAATCAAGATTCTAGTTGAGACTTGTTAATCATTCTGTAGAGGACCGGACCGAAACCAAATATCGGCGTATCCATGCATAGATGTCGGCTAGCTAAACAGGACAAACAAGCTGATTAAGCTTATAATAAGTCTCATGTCATTTATATATTCTTCCAAACGACGTGTCGCTTTTTCAAATTTCCCACTCATGAGATAACAAGTTAACAACTGTAGATCGGTATATAGATTCAAATGCAGTGATCACTGGTAAGTGTTGCTTCGTAGCACCTTTTCCCGTTTGCTTAGTCAATGTATATAGCCCCATCTCTCCCATATGTCATGCACGTTTGTGTGTCTTTATGTTTATGACATGTCATGAAGCACATAGTAGCAGCAAATTAATGGACATGAGATGTGGAAATTGCTGTAGCCACAGTACCAGCTAAATGAGGCATACCGTTATTCGGTTTTTCCACAAAGGGCCACAAATTACCAATTATAAACAAACATTCATGTCCATCAACTTCTCCATGGTAACCAGTCAGAGCTTCAGCTATAAAGTAGCAATGCTGATTCAAGATCTTGATGTGTCATAATAAAAGGAAAGAGAAGCCTCCAGGGGATATTTACGTGGCTTACTACCAATTAATCATATAGTGAGACACGTCACTCCTTTGATTGGTTTTGCATATATATTCTAAACCTTACAGATTTTTTTTTTTTCTTTTAACTTTCTTACTTTCCAAGCTAAGCTTGCCAAAGTAATTATTTTGCTTTGCCCTTCCTTTTTTTTTTTTTTCATCTGAGGAAGACATTTTGACATATGTCAAGCAATAGTGTATGTCGCTTTTTATGTACAAGTCAGCTGGGGCTTGGATGCTGACTTGTCATGGCTTGTGCGCAGAGACAATGGATCTGATATATTAATTAACTTGCTTGCAAGTTTGGGAGACAGCTCCTGTGTTCTGTAGCTGCAAAACTGTATTAGTTTCTGTCCCATGAAAGATTCCTTATATATCATTTTTCTCTCTCTTTTCTTCATTTCTAGCAGTGGGCACGACACTGTTCTAAGTTCTAACTTGCTAGTTGCAACACAATTAATCTTTCAATGGACTTGTAATTTGTAAGGGTTTATCCGATAATTGATCATTTGGAATTGCTAATGATCACTATTACTAAGAGCTTCGGAAAAACAAAAGATTATTTAAAATTCAATTTTAACATGGAAAATGATATGTACTAGAGAGATGCTTGGTTGGAAGAAAATATTATATAATATATAAGAATGAAGTTTTATCTACCACTACCAGAGACAATGCCAGTACGCATCACTAGTCAGTTCAGGAAGTGGACCTAAATTTGTATGTTAAAATATTTAAAACAGAGGGGACCCTTCAAATGCAGATGGATGTGTTGGTGAGCTACAAATATGTTACAGCATTTATGACTTTGGGTTCTAACAATTCTGTATATTACTAAACAATTGGCAGCACCTTGTCATCTCAAACAGCTTTGCTTGGGGATTGTTTGCCTTTTTTAAGTTTATTGATAATAGCCAAGTGGCAAATATGCACTGACCCAGAGAAGAGAAGAGAACAAAACCATTGAATCCTGCATTGATTGATCATGATTTGAAAATAATGCGGAAATCATCAACCATTACTATCCCTTGCTTTTTAATCTCTTTAGGATTGGTGGGTTCCAAGGCCTCAGATCTTTTGCTAAACCACAAGAATGAGTAAGGAGTGTAGATGATGGAGTTGTTTCTAGAGTAGACTATGATCTGCTGCACCTTTCTTAAGAGATGGGACTAGACATGTGCAAACATAGATTGACATCTTTACTCTTTTCTTTTAATAACTGAACCAGTTATGCAAGACATTGAAACCCAATTGGTCATATATCTCTCTAACCCCTGTAATTGAAAGGACAAATAGAAGAGTATGGTGCATATGATTGGTGAGGACAATGCAACATGTGTGTCGACAGAGGAAAGAGGTGGAACACAATGACCACATGGACTGTCTATCTCCATAGCGGCAAAGCTTAAGAAAGAAAAATTCTTTTAGGTGCTTGGGGTATGAAATTCTCCTTTTTCTTCTTTTTGTTTTCCATATTGATATCATTTGGCTTGTAAACTCTAAGTCTCTCTTCCTTGACCTTTTTTTTTTTCCCTGTTTAACTTTCTTACTTTTATTTTAAAGGCTACTTTTCATGTTTGATCTAATCATATATAACCCTCTTATTTTAAGAGCATATGTTTTGAGAATGTGTATCAAATTTTAACTGCACAGATGGGCCGCGGTTGCCACTTGCCGCATAATGGAGAAGAAGCATTTTGGAAGGTAGAATGAGTGGCAAATATTGTTTCCTTCAACGGGTGGGCCATTTCCAAAATGCTAAACAGTAATATAAAGGGAAAAAAGAAAAAGAAGCAAGTTTACTGATGCCGGTCAATTTCAGTAATAAATATTGTCATAATTGATTTCCAGGATTCAATGGTATCGTCTCTTTTTTTTCACACCATCATCTCCTTAACCCATGACATAAAATAGAGTTAGTCCATCGTTTGAACTTCCATTTATTACTGTAAGATCTATTAGTTGACCGTAGCACCATTAAGAATTGGAATTTCGCATGTCCTAATCAACTAGTTCCAGTCAATCATAAAATTCCAAGTTTCATTCGTTTGAGTATAACTTTGAAGAGAAACAATTACCACGTCTTCGTTAGAGGTCTGGAGTCTGGACCAGCACTTTCACTTTTCTATGTTAGCCATGTGAATTGACAAATTTTGGTAGAGGTTCAATGAACATAGTTTTTGGTAGTTTTTTTTTTCCGGAAAAAGAGACAGAACTCCCTTGTTTGCAGAGAAAATTTTGTGCTAGAGAAAAACCATAAGACGTATGAAATTAATTTGTTTTTAAAAAATAAATGTGTAGATGCTCTGTCTATGGCCAAAAACGATAAACCATAATAGTGCCAAAACTCTGAAGATTCCGCAGATACATATACTGTAAGGTAAAGATTACTAAACCAACAAATGCATAGTCATACGCATAGCAAGTCGTGTCAAAAACATGATCAGTAGCATCAACCTCTCATTTCTCAATAACGGTGAAATTAACTGTACCAACAGAATAACTGCCACCACAAGAATCAGTTTTTATAATTTACATGATATTATAACAAACAATAAATCACCTATCTATTCAATGTCTGATCAGATGTCTCTAGGATTGATACAGGGTCTCTTGGAATTTGTGCATCATAAGACCTGGGGGAGTCAAAAGCAAACAATTGACAAGAACAGAACAATGGATCTAGAAAAGATATGGTCTTGTTTGGTCGGCATTATCTGTCCTTTGGGTTCTTCATCCATTGATTTTGATACCCTTTATTCATGTCCACAGCCCACTTTATCTGATGGACTAGGAACCTAACTCTTGTAGCGACCGATCTCCCTACCTTCAACAAATAAATCTGATAATCACAGCTTTGCCTCTTCCATGCACAGGAATTTCTTTTTTTTTACTGATTCTCGTGGTGCTTTGGAACTTCCTTACCTACTTAAAAAGATAAATCCTAAAAAAGAAGAAAAAACAAAAAAGGTTAGGAAATAGATATAGTCATATGGATATTATTAATAAATATAGAACTTTGTAATAAAAGTTTTAAATGAGGCATGATTTGAGGGCTTACAACATGTTTGTGGCCTGTAGGGCACCTCTATGAATTTAATAATATTAATGAAAGGAACATAAGTTGTTGCTGAACCCATATGAATTTAGGAGCTTCTGTCTCTGGTCTTCCACATCCCAGAACTGACTACCACAATCCTGAAAATGATGTTTTTGTCAGGATCAGGAAAAAAATAAAAAATAAAAACAGATTTTTTTTCTGTTTAAGAAAAAAAAAAATCTAATATTCCTTATTGATATCTGGGTATACCTCGGTGAAAACATTTGACCTCGGTGCTTGAAGTAAAATGGAAGCAGAATTATCCAAAAGATAGTTATTAGCAGTGGGAAAGCTAGTGGTGGTGGTAACGGTGGTTGTATCAGCAAAAGTTGTGACCTGGTTTGGGCTGCATTGTGGCATAGATGGTGGTGTTGATGCCATGCTATTTAATTTCTGAATGTTTACAGAGATGAAGTTTCTTTAGACTTATTTGAGTCAAGTTCATAATTGCAACAAACACATGTAAATTACTAGCTTTTGTTTCCTCACCTCTGGTCTAGCCATAAGGTTGTCTAGGTCCATTGAGAAATCATAGAACATGGGATTTACAGAAGCAAGCTTCATTGACAGGAACTGCAGAAGATAAAGGTAAAGATAACTTGTTAATTCATGCATTATGGTATGAACAAGGTGGAATTACCCAGAAGAAACTTGAGTATTTGTGTACCTCTACTTGATTCTGTAATGACTGAACATAATTGATTATTTCATCCAACATGAGGGCCTTTCCAGTTACCTATTATAAACCAAACCACATGAAGTTGTCCGAAGTGCTGAGGAAAACATATAAATGTCTCACTCGACCAAAGATAAACTCGAGATAAAGAAATGACCTTTACCTTATCACAACCTGGCACTAGTCGCTGCAACATCTTCATCCTCTCACTTATTTTTTCTCTTCTTACCTGAAATCCATTTGTTGAAACATTTACAATGAGACATGAACACATGGGCATTTTAGGAATTCTGATACACAATCCGAGTAGGTATCAAACAGATTAATTAGGGGACCCAAAGTTTCAAGTTGTTAAAGAGAGTGCTGTACCCTTTCAGCTAGGCTGTGGCTATCAGTAGCCTGACCCCTTCTTGCTCTGACGTGGATATAACCTGTTGGGGGTTCCTCGGGACCTTTCTTCGGATCCTTCTTCTCTGCCTTTGCCTTGTCCTCTTCTTTCACCCCACCATTGCTCCTCTTTTGTTTCTTGTTTCCCCCTTCTGTTGCGTCCTGATTAATGAAATGAACTCAAATTAAGTAACAAGAAGAATCACTTTAATTTAACATTGAAGCAAAATCTTGAAAATTAAGCACAAGGGACAAGGCACATCACAAAGTTAAACTAGAAAGCCATTACTGCTCAAATTTACAGTTGTTCTACCTTAGACGAGTGGGGAGAACTCCTGTTTCTGTTTCTCCTTTTCTTTTCCATAGGAGTCACCTTCTGAGTAACCTGCTCCCCAGTTTCAAGCTTATCCACCACCATGGAGGTTTCAGGACTGTGGTTTTTGGTCACGGAAGGCTCATTGTCACTTATAGTAATCTTGGAGCTTTGATCAACACAGCTAGTTTCATGATTTGTAACATTAATAGATGGCTCCAGAAGATGGTCGTATGGGTAAAATTGAGAAGAAGGAGCTGCGTTTGTATGCACATGCTCCGAGAAGACTGAGACCTTAAAAGTGTTGGGCAACAGAGCTGAGTCAACAAGTAAAGGATGATACTGGTATGAAAAAGCTGCCATTTGAGAACTCTGGATTTGAAAATGGAAGTTATCAAGAAAGTGATGGAAGAAAGCAATGCAGTGTTGATGATAGTTGAAGCAAGCCAGAGGTAGCAGTCAGGGCTCAGCAAAAGTGAGTCTGTGACAAAACTAAGAGGACAGGTCTATATATAAAGATCTGGAGAGAAAGAGCATCACATAAAACGCTGAAATCTTGGTAACTTCTCATGCAAACCCTCTGTACATTTGACTGGTCTTATCTAATCAACTCTTTTTCTTTTTTCTTTTTTCCCTTTTTCTCTCTCATATAGGAGCCAAACACTAAGAAGAAATAGAAAAGAAACAAGGCACTTGTATATTATATTTATTTAAATGAGAAATGCTTGATCCATATCAATAGTAGTTTCATTTTTATATCAATTATGCTGAGTTTAATTAATATGTAAATATTATACTCTATTTAAATAAGTTAAAAGGACTTTTTTGGTGACCTTTATGTGTCTCACTAACTATATAACAAACACGGTCTTTGCAAAAAAATTGAAGATGAATTATGAGAACTCAAAGACAACCCCATCAAGAAGGACTTGCATATTTCAGTGCTATCCCACTTCTAGAGTTACTGTCCTTGACCAAAATTGACGGGGAATTATTGACAGAAAGTTACCGTTACCGATGATGAGGTGGTGTTTGGTTTGTGCTTAATCAATGCCAGGCTTAACTTTGTTCATCAGCATACAGGATTAAGTTGAATTTTAAGTTAGAAGCATAAAAATTCGCACTTGAAATGCACTTGTGCGGTTGTTATTTTAGATTTGTCCGGATTCCTTTGGAGGAAAGGAAGATCAATACCCGTGTAAATAAACAGGAACCCATTGTGGGGTTCTAATTCAAAGCGACCAATGGGTACCAAGTACCATCACAGAAGAAAAAGAAAAAATAAATAAATAAAGGAAAAATAAATGTCACCATCAGTAGAAAACAACAGAATTAATTAAGGAGATATCAGGGGGAGAGATATGCGCATTTTCTTTTCCTCATCAGAGAATAAAGTTAAGTTTTTTTTTTTTTCTACAAGCATCATGTTAGATATAATGCAGCCAAATCTCTCTTTAATAATGTGATAACTCTCTTAACTCAATATTGAATTGCAAGGAAATGTCAAAAGGACCAAAAAAATGGAAACAAAAATAACAGATCATACTTGGCATTAAATTGAAGAGGAGGACCACAATACAGTAATGCATCTATTTCAACTGAAAAAAAGTAATAATTCTAATTTGAGAGGTCCCATTTCTGAAGTTTTTTTTTTTTTTTTTTTTTTTACTTTTACTGTCTGAAATTCACATTCACATTATATATATAAAGATGTAGCTTTGTGCTCTCACCTTTATTATTAAAAAAACTTTTACAAAAAAATAAAAGAAGCTACTATATCTATCTTAAAATTCCATTATACCAAATATTTTCTTAGCATTTGTTGCAAACTGTTTACAGCTAACACACGTGGTCATAACTCTGCTATTAAAAGGCCGATATATGTACTTTTGAAGAAATTAGTCATATCAATCCAATTAGTTAGGAAATGAGAAGAAAAGACTATCTCACTCATACAAACAAACAACAAAAAGAAGTGATGGAAGAAATTGAAAAAATAAAATTCATATGACCTTTTATTATTATTATTTATAATTCTATGTGCTTAGCTTTACTTAATGCAAACAGAGTGTTGGGATTTATAGATATGACAAGCAGGTCCTCTCATTCAAATTCAATTTTAGGTAGTGTTTGGGGCTAATCAAATTGGAATTTTTTTTTTCATGAAACATTTAGTATTATATCAATTTAAGAATTTAATTTATTTTAAATTAAAATTTAATTATTTATAAATTTAACATTTTTTTTATGGAATTTACAAATTATTAAATTTCAAGTAAAATTGTTTGTTTTTATATAAGAGGCATTCTCAACATATATAAAAGATAAAAAAAAAATTAACATAATACACTTTGAATTTTAAGGGAACAAGTTCCTTTTTTTTTTTTCCCCTAGAAAATAAGCAAAAAGATTCATTTGAAATAGGGCCAAAGATTTAAAAAAAAAAAAAAAAATCGTTATAAAGGTTCCGTGCCCCTGCCAGGGCCCGAAACGGGTGTCGGCCTTTCTGATGAGAGGGACACGGAAGGCAAGATGTTGGATACAAAACTTTAGGACCCATACACTAACGCTCATCAAAACTATATTTAAAGAATCAAAGTAAAAATATAAAAATATAAATACCAACAAATAAAAATCCCTCTTATCCATAATTTAATAAGTATCGCATGTAATAATGAAGTTTTGATATTCTTGCGCTTAGAATCGGCATGTGTCAACTTTTTTTAATAAATAGCTCAAATTTTTTAGTCTTAATTAACTCAAACTTCTTAATTTCGTATGTGGTGTCGTTTCTACTAAGCTATGTGGAGGGGAAAAAATCGACCAATAAAAGATGGAAGCTAAAATATATTTATGTTCCAAACAATTAGTAACATACAGAAAAGCCATTAATTTTATAGGTCAATATTGTTTTCAAATTAAAAACAAGCAAACGATAATGGTTTAGTGCCTCATTAATTTTAAACACATAAGACTCTAAATTCTAAACAACTATGTTTAGTTAAGATTAATTGAATTATGCCAGTTTCTGTCTACTTTAATTTGATATTCTTCTCAAAAAGCCATTAATTTCGCTTGGTTAACTAAGCCAGTTAGCCTCTGAGTTTTATTGAGAAAGAAAAAAGGAAAAAAGTGAGTTCAGCCATGGAAGGCCGTGAGTCCTATTAGCTTTCAGACGGAGATGATTAGATTCATGCACATACCAATCGGCACGTGTTTAATTGCCGTAATAGAAAAGGACATATTACCATTCAGATTCAGGGTTCAACAGTACGTAGAAAGGTCAATATTTAACATTCAACCGTAGTGAGCTATCGCACGGGCACGGGCACGGGCACGGGCATTAGTCAATACTCAATAGTGACTATTAATTGATTATGGCCTGGCCTTCGTGTTGTCCCCTCTCTCTCTCTCTCTCTCTCTCTCTCTCAATTCTGAAACTCTCAAAGTACAACTGCTTGGAGCTTTCTATAGCATTTGAGACTCAAGAGTGAAGAGTTCTCAGCTTTTCTATCTTCACAACACACATGATTCATAAAGATGAAACCATCTAATCGCAAGCCTATCTTTCTCGGTCTCATTCTTGGTCTTTCGTTTTCTATTGGCCTAAATGGTGAACATCGATCGGTCTAAGCGCACATAATCAAAAAATAATATAATAAAATACAATAATTAAATTTTGCTACATGCCCCGGTTTTCAACTTTCCCCCAGAAACTCTACATCATCAAGTCGTCTACACATTTAAACTCTTATGAGTTCTCCCATACACTCATTAGAGAATTCAATTTTCTTTTTTTCTTTTTAAATGGAAATGAACAAAACTAAAATCAGTCCATAATTATACCCCGCAGTTTATTTTTTGGTCCCTTATATATATGCAACTTAATTATTATTAGGAACTGATGATCTACTTCGAAAAAAAGTTATGTTGTATTTTATCATAAGTTCTCATACTTGTAAGTTCCAATTTGATTTATACATTACTAGTCTTAAAATATATTTTCTTGACGGCCCAAATTAAAAAAAAATGGTAAATAATTAAGAAAAATTGTGGTAGATACCATTTCATAAATTGAAATGAGATATTTCTTGCCAAAACTGATTCAAGTATGATTTTAAATGTTTTTTTTTTTTTTTTTACATGACAACACCGTTTGAACTCCTAACCTTTTACAATACCAAAATCATTTACCATTAAATCATATCTAGTGTTCAAACCCCTCACATTTTTAGTGTTTGATTTATATGACCATACATCATACCCTAAGTAGTAAGTACTGTCTAGTAGACTTGGAATTTACTTTCAAAGAGAAAGCAAATAAAAGGTTGGTGGGAGGCCAGCTTGGGGCTAGAAACCAAATAAGTCACGCGTTATTTTAAAGGGAGATGATTGTGCGGATCCAAATCGTGCGACGTTGACGAATCATCCTCGCGTGATGAACGGTTTAGGTTAATTATTCAATCCAATTTAATTCTGAAGAGACTATATATATATATATATATATATATATATATATATATGCTGTCGGTGTCTCTCTCTCTATATATATATATATTACGTTCTCACTTCTCAAGACTTAATGGTCTATTTTTCAATACAAAACCAATATATATGTACGTAGTAGCTGTTTCATATATATGATTTATAGTGGAATATATCTATCTTAGTCAATTTCTGCGTGATCCATTAATTAATACGGCTAGTTTTGGCAGTTTCTATTGTTTAATTTGTCAAGGTTTACAAAAGAAATGCTAAACTTGGAATTAGCAAATAGGACCACCAAAATATAGTTTTAGTTTATTACTACAAGTACAATATATATTTTCATCTTTAATTTTAATCAATATGTGGTTTGCGTTTATTGTGTGTGATTCCATATGGTTGCATTGCATTCTTTGGTATTTTTCATTTTCGCCATGTTTTCCAGGAATAACACGTAGAAAAGCAATAATTTAATTAATTAATGGCTACATATATATAGATCTGTGTCTGTCAATATAATATATCCTCTCTAAGACGTTCACGTTCACGTGCACCTGCATGCATGCATAGTCTCTAGCACGCACTATTGACTCTTGGAATGTTTGATTAATAATAACCTGCATTTCAATTAATGTTTCTGAGATTATTAATTATTATTATTATTTTTTTTTATTTTTTTTTACTTTTAACTACGATTCTGAATTCAAAAATTATACTACTTGATCACTACTACATTTAATAATTTTTTGCAAAATCTATACTCTATATCTTATAGAGAGCTTTTCAGCTGTAAGATTGAATCCAATTAATATGTATAAGTGATTCAATTTCATGTCAGCTTGCCAACAAAAGATAGCCATGGAATTAAAAGATTAATTCAACCATGACATTGATTAGTCTGCCGAAATGGTGCAACACTTTCCTTTGACTTGTGGCTAGAAATAACTAATTAATCAATCTTCTTTGTGATTCGGACAGCACAGCCAGATTGGATTTTGGGTCACAGATAGATAGCTAGCTAATGTGGTTGACACTTAAATTCGAAAATACTGCTTCATAAATCACGATTGTGTCTGAGTAAGCTCTGTCCCTCAACTTTCGATCATAGGCAAATTGACAACAAGAGCATAAAAGTAACCACCCAAGGTTTTCTTACTTTCTATCTTGAAGTGTGTGGTCATGAATTAGCGGTGATCACAAATAAAAGGAAAAATGGCCCCTATAATGCATTCAACTTGTTTATGATTAGATGATAAGGGTGGCCGTGTCCTATCCTATTAGCCAGATAATAACGTCTGCCTCTCATTCTCATTCTTTTGTCTTCTCTCTGTTGAATGCTCCATGCATGCCTACGCGTACTTTTGAAAGCTACTTCGATTCGTAAAACCCAATAAACTTTAATGTATTTGTAATTACCAGCAAAAATTTGTCGCTAGAGCGAGTCAAGACAAATAAGCAACTGTACTCTTTCCCGTACAAGCTAGATTGCAATATCTGTGCGCTTGATATGAATTATGCTAACTTCCATGGTTTTGGACCCCAACTTGATCACACAGTATCTAATCTAATATCTAATACAAGTATAAAACGACATATTACATGCATATATATCCTCCATTGAGGGTCTAAACTTTAGCAATTAAAAATTTAGATCTCATGGGTACATAAATCTAAAGCAACATAACAAATCAAGGAATTCACTTGTGTTAATTAGATAACGCAGTTGAAGTTGAAGCACCAAGGCAGCATGATTTCAATCAAGTAGCTAGGATTCTTAGACACCCTCACCGCTCTTTTGCAAAAAGAAAAAAACAAAATAATAAAGGCATGATTTTCTGCGAAGCTGCTGTAGGAAGTGCGTCCAAAAGTCAGAGCCGCTTTTGAAAATGAGACCACACTCTTTATCAAGAAGAAACGTAACCTATAAATTGAATTGCATGGTTGTCTTTTCACCTGAAACTTGAAAGCGAAGCTGATGCCTATATTGATTTGCTCCCTTCAGATATAAATAGATTCATAATAAGATTATATACTGAAAACAACAAATCTATACGCGAATATATTTGATTTTGCCATAAAATATAGCAGATTGCTAATGTCACTGTTTATTGTAGATGTGTTTCTCTTTTTTCCTTCTATTAATTTAAGTTAATTAGGAAAACTTTAAAATAAAAAGGAAAGTGCTTGCAAAATAGAGCACAATGAGAGATTTAAATTGCGATTGTAATCACAGTCGTAATGAGGGGTTATGTTGTGAAATTGTCAAAGAAATATACCGGTAGCGTATATGGAATTGTGATTATAGTATTATCCAAACCTGCAATGTTTCAAACGCAATTGACAGTTGCATAGCACAACTTAAAATACTAAACTTGGCCATAGACAGAAAATTGTTTTGCAGTCATTTAAAAAAAAATCCAGGACTATGATATTAATCCTTTTTATAATTATCTTCATTAAATAGCAAGGATATATGTGTGCGTTGTTAACATGTTGTAGGACACAACTTCCCCCTTTTCCGTACTTTCTATTTTTATTTTTTTCATTATTCTGTCCCTAGTCACCTATGTAGCCGGCCCCAATTAGTGCAAAAGAATTTCTAGTAACGCTGATGGTTAAATCGTTTAAGACTTTCATGGCCCAAAAAAAAAAAAATACTTTTATTTTGAAGATTTTTAATATTAAAAAAAGAATTATTGAGCCTTTGCAACTGAGTATTCTGGTATGACCAGTAACATATGTAAGGAAAACATACTCTTTTTTTCTACTGAGAAAAGGAAAAAGAAAATTACTCTTGATACATGCACTATGGACTGCTTGGGCCTTTTTTTTTTTCTCTTTTAACAGAGGCCCAAAAAGGAGTGTAAGGGCCGAAGGGAAATCGCAAGACTATCGAACAGATACGATTCGGCCCAAAAGCACTTATCGTGTATTCTTTTCTCTATTGTATTTCTTCCTTTCACTACTCCCTTAACAGCCAATGACCCAAAAAACCGAAAAAAAGAAAACGGGTAAATGATTTATGCAAAAGATAGCCACTAACAACGACACTGTTTTAAGAGTCCGTATATTGTATGGTTCATGAAATTTTCCGAAACCTCCTGATTTTATCCTTAAACCCTAAACCCTTCTCGCAATGAGTTTTACAAACTTTGAAGTTGTAACTGTAGCTTGTTAAGCTTGTCTTCGGATGGTGCACATTCCAGTCCATTTCCATGTCGATTGCTGCTGGCTTTAAATTTATATCCAAACCCCATTTTCATCTTCATCTGCGTCCCTCTCCCTTTCAATGTGTTCAAAAGGTATGAATATGTGTGCGTCATCTGAAAATTTAATCCTCATCTAGGATTAATTATGCTTCTGATTTCCCGCTTTCATTTTGCTCCTTTTTTCTTTTTCGATTTTTTAGGTTGTGCCAAGATCTGTGGCAGCGGTTGAGGCAGAGGACGTAATAAAAGAAGAATGTAGCAATTCAATTGGTCGTGAACAAGGCAAGTGAGGGACTTTGTTGTTCTAGTTTGGAATATCTTGCGAGTAGTCAATTGGTGTTCTGTATTGCTTTATTGACTTCTGATGGTTATTTTATCGTTTCTTTTGGTGGCGCGAATGAAGATGAACGAAATAAGAAGGCCTTAGCATGGAAGAAATTGAATTCCAAAGAGCTTGGAATTAAAACTTCAATGATTGCGAATCCTACAAGAAAAGTTCTTAATGTTCTCAAGAAAAAGGGTACATACTGCTCTCACTACTCGTATATCTTGCTTAAGCTGGGTTTGTGTGGAAGAGGAAGGAAGAACGCTTCCGTGATTTTGCGTTTCATAAAATAGAACGTGTTGGGCACTAGATTTATGTTTCATATACGGATACAGTTACAGCTCTTCTGGGGTTAAACATTATTTGAACTAAATCCTCAATGCTGATTACTTAGTGACTTCCCAATGCACCAAAAACGAATAAATCAATTTATGGAATAGTGATATTGTAAATAGTGGTTCAGTGTATTTTTTTTTTTTTTTTTTCAGTGTAACAGATATTAGAAAGAGTTTCTTACTACTATGAACATCTTGTCTTCGAAGAGTTTTATAAGTATAAAGTGATTCAATTGAACAAAAGAATTATCTTTAGTCTTTCTTTTTTTGGCTAACCATGATTTAGTTGCTTCTTATGTTGTGAATGTTCTGCTCTTGCAAAGTCTATAAACGCTATTTCTTCTTCTTGTAGGATATGATGTGTACCTTGTAGGTGGTTGTGTACGGGATCTTATCCTAAAGCGAACTCCAAAAGACTTTGATATTATAACTTCAGCTGAGCTTAAAGAGGTTACTTTCATCTCCTACTTTTATGTTGTTTTCAAATGTTTTATGGAAATCACACTTTACCAAACAAACTTCACTAAGGTACTCTAAATCAGTCAAAAGGTCTACAAGCGTGGCATCTGGTGTTTGTAACATGTGGACTATGCACAGAAATTAATTTATGCAATCATATTTGAATGTTTAACCTTCTATTTTGAGCTTGTGGTGTTACGTTCTTAACACTGCATGGTAAATCTATTTTGTAGGTGATGAGAGCATTTTCATGGTGTGAGATAATTGGTAAACGATTCCCTATATGTCATGTTCATATGGATAATACCATTGTTGAGGTTGGCTATTTCTGTTACATTCAAGAAACTTCAGCTCTGATTAGAACTGTATTTAGTTGAATGCTTGCTTGATATTTTCCTGTTAGGGCTGTTATAGCAATTATATTAAATTTCCTACTATCTCCATATTTTATGATGGTTGATTGGTTTCATCCTCTTTTTCAATTAGGTTTCAAGTTTTAATACTGCTAGACGCAAGTTGGATATGGACTTCTCTTATGACATTGAAAGACCTGATGGCTGTGATAAGAAGGACTATCTTCGTTGGAGGAATTGTTTGCAGCGAGACTTTACAATTAACGGGTTGTGCTCCAGTCCTTGTAATTTATAAAATAGAAAACATGATTTATTTTGCACATTTGGATGTGAATGTCTACTTTGTGACCTCTTTACTTTATATAAAATTTGGTATTTAGTGTATTTTGTTAACATACTTCATGCTCTTCCAGGTTGATGTTTGATCCATATGCAAGAATTGTATATGATTACATGGGAGGAATGGAAGATATTAGAAAAGCTAAAGTGTGCATGTATCTCTTAACAGCTGTAGTTTCTTATGTTACTTTTGCTAACCGGCAATTTGAACTTTCCTAACTTAATTTTCTGTGTGAATAGGTGCGAACTGTAATTCCTGCAAGTACATCTTTTCAGCAGGATTGTGGTGAGTTTTTGTTGATTATTTTACCATGTAAAATTACAATTACATCGTCCCCTCTCCCCTGTTTTGCACAGGGATGTACCACGCTTGTGTATACATAGGACTGTCTAACTCCATTTCCTTCTGCAGCTCGCATTCTACGTGCAATTAGGATTGCTGCTCGCTTAGGGTTTGGTATTTCAAGGGAAACAGCCCATTTTATTAAAAATTTTGCTTATTCAGTATCAAGGCTTGACAAGGTATTTAAAGCGTTCTTCCTCTTGTTTATAATCTGCATTCATGAGAATATCCTGGCTGAGTTATTAGCTTTTTGAAATGTTTTAGGGTAGACTCCTGATGGAAATGAATTATATGCTAGCTTATGGTTCTTCTGAAGCTTCTTTGAGACTATTATGGAAATTTGGACTCCTAGAAATACTTCTTCCCCTTCAGGTAGATGTTGATTTTGTGGTTTCATTTTTACATGTCTGTCATGGACCAAAAGTTTAATTTAGGTTTGCATTACAGGCTGCTTATTTTGTTCGCCATGGATTTCGGAGACAGGACAAGAGAACCAACATGCTTTTGGTAATGTATACCTCTTTCTGATGTTTGGACTTTAAAACTTGTAGGATCCCAGTTAGATTTTCTGACATTTGTATAGGTGGAATAGCATAGAAGAGATCAAGTCTTTTCCTAGGCTTCCACTTATATGTTTGGAGATTCATATTTTTCCACCACCTTTTTTATCCCTCCATATGCTATAAACGACAATATTCATTATGACAAGTTCCCTGGTTCCACTATCTGGGGACATATAAATGTTTACCTCAGCATAATGCTATTTGTTACTTGGGTATTAATTCAAAACGTATACAATATGAGTAGCACATTTTTTGTTGGATCTTTTGGACTTTCATCTGCAGTCTTTGTTCTCCAACTTGGATAAACTTTTGGCACCTAACCGTCCATGTCATAGTAGCTTATGGTAAGATCTATATCACCAACAAATCTTATTTCTTATTTTATGTTGTTAGCTTTATGACCTAATGTGTAATGCTGCAAAAGATGTCATGAGAATAGCATATGCATTTGCGTCATAATTAGTTAATTTTCTTTCTTTTTCATGCTATAGGGGAGCATATGTTGGAAACATTAGTTAAGTCTATAATTTATTTCTCTCTATTTTTTCAGAGGAAATGTCTGACAGAGAACTTACTCTAACTTCCTTGACATATTTGTTCTCAATTCAGTTCCTAGAATCAACTTAGTTATCTCGTGTAGCAATTGAATTTATATGCTATTGCTTTTAGTTGGTTAAAATATCTTCAGTGCCTGTGGTTGCCATGAAATCCTCTATAAATAAAAAAATCTATACTAATCTGTTTATTTATTTTTTGGTTGTGTGTGTGTGTTCATCAAAGGGATTTAGGAGGAGTAGAACCCAAGATCTCATGCTCTCGCATGCATAAAGACACAGTAGGTGACCATTAGGCTATGCACCCACAATCATCTATGCCAATCTATTGCCTTGAGAGCGACAATAATTTGACTTCAGAATTGTTCCTCATGCTATGGGGTGTCAGAAACCAAGGGTCCTGCATTAGTGTCGAGTAAATGTATTCCATGTTGCTGAATTTTTTTTAAAAAAATATGATGTTTCAGTTCNATGCACCCACAATCATCTATGCCAATCTATTGCCTTGAGAGCGACAATAATTTGACTTCAGAATTGTTCCTCATGCTATGGGGTGTCAGAAACCAAGGGTCCTGCATTAGTGTCGAGTAAATGTATTCCATGTTGCTGATTTTTTTTTAAAAAAAATATGATGTTTCAGTTCCATATTGTTGCTGGATTAATGTCTTTGATTGCATTTAGTTATATATCTGTCTGGTTACTTCCACTGTTTGAGTTTCTTAATGATTTTAAGTTTTTCTTTTCTCGTTTCTCTTCAATGGTAAGAAATATTTTCTAAACATAAGACTCACCAGGAATCTATGCTTTCAGGGTCGGTATCCTTGCATTTCATAAAGCACTGAGTGATCGACCAAGGGACCCTTTGGTGGTTGCTGCATTTAGCCTTGCAGTCCATAATGCTGGAGATTTGTCAGAAGCAGTAAACATAGCAAGAAGGATAAACAAACCACATGATGCTACATTTCCTGAATTATTAGAATCATTGGATCTGGATGCAGAGGTATTGAAAGATGAGATTCTGGATCTTGCAGAGTCTGTTAGAGGTTCACTCTTGCAGATGACAGATGAGTATTTTGTATCTCAGGCTATGGTTGACTATCCTCGAGCTCCTCATTCGGATCTGGTAAGTACCTTTTTTCTTGTTTTTAAGAGTCTGGGTTTTTACTGTAATTAGCATGGATAATGCGTCTTAATTAATTTGATTGGTTTGTACACTTAATCATTACGCCAATTTTACAGGTATTCATATCATTAGGATTGTACCTAAAAGCTCGCAGCATTTTTGACTGTGTGAAAGTAGGTGCTGGAAAGAGATTTATGTCTAAGCAGGGCAAAAAAATTGATTCCGAGTCCTTAGCTCTTGGTGAGCTGCTGGAAATACGGCACGTTTTTGCAAGAATTGTGTTTGATACTGTATACCCACTCCACCTAGCTCGAGATCAGTCATAAATGAGTGAGTAGAAGGATATTACAGGAAAGGCTAATGGAAGTTTTCTTCAAAATCAGAGTGAAAAATGATGCTGGAGGCAGGCATCGTATCAAGGGAACCCAGATCGGAATTGGAATAAAAAAAAATTATGGTTAAAGGTCTAGTTACCAGCTTTTAAGTGATATTGGACTCCCTTGCAGGACTTAGCATCAACTTATTTGTCACGCACCAGTGACAGCAGGAGGGGGACTACCTTGCTATGCAAATATGCAATGTAACTCAACGTAGCCAGTGGATAAAAGAGGAAAAGTGAACCAGTTTGTTTCTTCTTCTTTTCTTTTTTTCCCTGTTAGATAATAATTCATTCATTATTATCAAACTCATATAGGTTTATCTCATTGGTTTTGATGTATCCCGTGTTCTGCTAAATTTAACGTTAAATTTTGTATATTTAGCCATTCCAGTTGACCAAGCCAGATTGGATGGGCTTTTAGTAAAAGCACTTTTGTGGAAGCACCAATTGTGAAAAAGTCCTTCTTTTCCTTTTTCCTATTTTGGGTAAAAAAAATGTCTATAGCCCAACAATGGTAATTAAGTAAGCACAAAGCAACATGAGGGGCCAAACAAGGGTTTCACGGGTCAAGGACTGGAAAAATGTATTTTGTGAAATTAATTCCATGAATAGAGTACTTCTAAAACTAATTCCAGTAATATTATGTTTTAGAATATTTTAATATATTATAATATTATAAGATTTCAAAAAAAGAGGAAGGAATTAAAATATTCTAAAATATAATACTAGTGGAATTAGTTTCAGAAATATCCCATTCATCGAATTAGTTTGACAAAATACATTCAGCAGCTTCATGGAAAATGGTAATCCATAGCCTTCGCACGCCAGGAGCAGGTTTTGCCATGTTGGTTTCATCAATAATCTATAATTTTGAAAATAACGTATATAAGGACAAAGCCACTTAGATCAGAAGGCACAATATATTGTAATGTATTTCACCATTTGACAAATGAGTCAATTGAAGAAACGTTACGGGAACAAAATCTAAACCGTCGTCTTCTAAATGACGTATGGTGCTCACATGAAGAAAAAAAAAAAAAAAAAA
>QAOA01001066.1:2214171-2333045 GCA_003255065.1 Cercis canadensis
AAAAAAAAAAAAAAAAAAAAAACACAAACGAATAAAAAATGAAATATGGTGTGAGGCTAAAGTAGCCATTAACAATCATCAACATCCTAATCATTATTTCTATGTCAAAAGAATATCGCTGTGTGTTTGTAGTCTAGCATGTGTGGTTGTGTGGTATCTGCTTCAGATTCATGCCTTTGCTGCAGCAGGAGGAGGAGTGGCTCCGCCAGTAGTAGGCCTGAAAGCGCAAACAGCAAAGTCATATTAATTGGAAAGATGGTCACACCAAAGAAACTCGAAGAAGTGCGGATATAAGACATGCAAAGCAGGGAGACAGGAGGAGCTACTTACAGCCCAAAAAATACTTTAAAAGCATCATAGATTCCCCACTGGGCTCCTGAAAGTGTTCCAATCATAACTATACGAAGAGGAAGGCCACGAGTAAACAGACCCCATAGCCCCATCTTTTTCACAGCCTGCAAATCCAACAATGTTAATCTTATATAGTAAGCATTAACCAGAATATGGATGGAACAATGGGTAAGTGCTGTTTTTTGTGTTCCTAGGCTAAATGTATATTTTCACTCACATCACCAACAGTGGCTCCCTTGGCATTGTTGAGAAAAGAAACAAGGTTGTCAGCAGGGTGTGAGACTATGGCACAGAATACACCTGCCACATATCCACCAGCTAAACTGACTCCGAGCTGCAGATTTTTACTGCACTGTTCTTTAGGGGTTGGGATGGCGTGTTTGTACAACATCTCCACAATAGTCTCAAAAGAAGCAAATTTCATCATTGTATCTGAAAGGACAGAAAAAGGTAAGGGGGAAAGACCAGGAAAAGAAATAGACATAGCGTACTGGCACTGTAATTAAAATTTCTGAATAACAGCATGAAATTTTCAATCCCACCGAATTGTAATGTGTATAGATTCAAAGAGTCCAAAAATCCAAACATAGTGCCAATAGGCTTATAGATTAATTCACAAACCATATAATGGGGACAAAATGGAAATGTTCCATGGTCCAACTTACATGGAATCTGACGCCCCCAAAGAGGAACAAGTCCTTTGTACAAGCTGCAAAGTAGAAGTTGATCAAAATAGAGATTCCAACAAGTGTAAATGTCAAAATAGAGAGGCGATTAGGGAAAAAATCATACCCAAGAGCACCATCAGCCTTAACAAACTTGGGGAGTCCATCTGCCAAGCCTCTAGCAAAGCCAGGCTGAGTTTGTACACGAACTTTGACTGCCTCCATGGGGCAAAGGGCAACATCAGCAATGACCTCTGCTGAAGCTGAACCCGCAAGATATATCAAGGTCTTGTACTTGGCTGCATACTCGGGTCCGGCAATGTCTGAGTAATACTTCTTGAAGAACTCGTAAAATCCATACTTGCACGCTCCCTGAGCACTGTAGCCCAGTAAAGTTGGCACCCAGCCCCTGAAGAAACCTTTAACACCCTGCTCCTTCAGTAAAATTCCAAATCCTGATGCGACGCTCTTATACTTTGCTGGGTCAATCTGAATTAGAAAAGAAAAAAATATTTATACATATAGAAGTTCGCTCAACAATAACATAGATCAATCAGAAAGCTACAATCAACACATTTAACATAAGCATATGATTCTTAAGAGAAATAAATAGATTGACAAAGCATATTTTAGTTAGAGATTCTATAGGACGTATTTAAGAACCTGTTTATGCACCAATGAATAGAAATTAAAAGGTGATGAATTTTAAGTTGAAGGTTAAAAAGAGATACATAATAGTCATCATCCTAGAATTGGTCAAAAGAAGGGGGTTGATCCTTACTAAGAAGGAATATCATCATACAAGATAACCATCACTTGATAAGTAATTTAAAAAAATGAAGTACGACATTGGAATTGAATAAAATTGGGTGAAAGGCAGAGAAGTGAGACAAGAATCATTATAATCATATGAGCGAGAGATCATCATTCTTAGAAGTTAGAAGATAGAAGAAGAAATTAAAGGCATAGAATAGAAGAGAGGATCACCTGCATGTTGCACTTGACAAGATCGAGAGGAGTGACGGCCATGTGGGTTGGGCCACAGCTGAAGATTCCACTGACAGTACATGCGGCGTAGTAAGCCGGAGAAAACATCTCGATCTTCTCCGTAGGTGCAGGGATCATAAGCCTCCTTCCTGCTGCTGCAGCTGGAGCTGGTGGTGATGAATAATTTGATGGTGGCACCATTCCATGATTTTTATTTTGAATGGTCTTCATCAACAGCGTATCCAAATTGAATAATCTCTGTGATGATGATGGGGAAGAGTAGAGATATCCAGGGACAAGTGACCGGCGAGATTCCTCAGAGAGAGCCATTGTTCGTAACTTACTTCTTCCTAAGCGTTTAATTGTTTGTATGAACAAGTCTCTCAGTGCCTAAATCTTGAGTTTGAGAAGGGGGCGATAAAATTGGAGGCTTTGTGGTTAGGATTAGGCAATGGAAGCTGCGTTTGGGGCGCCACAAAGAGAATAATCAAGGGAGACTGGCTGCCGTGTTGAAAGAAAATTGACGTTCCTACTTTGCGCGCTCTTATACAGGGGCTTGCCGTTGCTATGTGGGGTCCCCATCCCACCTTCCATTTTTCACTATGGCCGCGCCTTTACTCTTGACTATTCTAATTCCAAATTTCCAACTTCTTTATGTCTTTCTTTTTTTAACTTCAAATATTATTATTGGTAGAAATAGTTTAAAAATATAATATTTATAAAATTAAGATTAATTTTCGTATTATTTATATATTTGATTCATAAAATTATAGAATTTTCGTCATCCGGGCTGATTATTATAATCAATCATACAGAACTTGGAAGCCAAGTTTCATTTTAACACCACAATGATGTTTATGGTCAAATAAAAAACAAAGATCAGGGTTTGACTGCAACATTTATGGAAGTTCTCGTCATTCATTAGAAGAGCACTAGTACTATTTCCATGTTGATGCGCGAGCTGTTGAGCGTCAGGGAGTAAGACTCAAGCAATGAGATGTGTGATGAATTTTATGTGACCAATAGAAGCATGAATGATATAAATTTTTGATATGTAATATACCAATTATGAATTTCATTTGTTGATCAATAGATCCAATATATTAAAAGTAGTAATCATGAATTCATAGTAAATTTGAAAAATGTATTAAAATAATAAAATTTGTGATAATACTATATTGAAATTAGTTATGGTATATGGTTGGGGCTCGAGCTGTCAAGGTCTTCATCTAAGTCCATACGAATTCGCTCTCATCCTAAAAATGCAACATTGGTATAATTAGCATGCGTAAAATTTAATATGATAAGTTTATATGTTTATTTACAGATATGACATGCTTCAATGTACACAAAAAAAAAAAAAANAAAAAAAAAAAAAAAAAAAAAAAAAAAAAACCACAAAAGAATAAAAAATGAAATATGGTGTGAGGTAAAGTAGCCATTAACATCCTAATCATTATTTCTATGTCAAAAGAATATCGCTGTGTGTTTGTAGTCTAGCATGTGTGGTTGTGTGGTACCTGCTTCAGATTCATGCCTTTGCTGCAGCAGGAGGAGGAGTGGCTCCGCCAGTAGTAGGCCTGAAAGCGCAAACAGCAAAGTCATATTAATTGGAAAGATGGTCACACCAAAGAAACTCGAAGAAGTGCGAATATAAGACATGCAAAGCAGGGAGAGAGGAGGAGCTACTTACAGCCCAAAAAATACTTTAAAAGCATCGTAGATTCCCCACTGGGCTCCTGTAAGTGTTCCAATCATAACTATACGAAGAGGAAGGCCACGAGTAAACAGACCCCATAGCCCCATCTTTTTCACAGCCTGCAAATCCAACAATGTTAATCTTATATAGTAAGCATTAACCAGAATATGGATGGAACAATGGGTAAGTGCTGTTTTTTGTGTTCCTAGGCTAAATGTATATTTTCACTCACATCACCAACAGTGGCTCCCTTGGCATTGTTGAGAAAAGAAACAAGGTTGTCAGCAGGGTGTGAGACTATGGCACAGAATACACCTGCCACATATCCACCAGCTAAACTGACTCCGAGCTGCAGATTTTTACTGCACTGTTCTTTAGGGGTTGGGATGGCGTGTTTGTACAACATCTCCACAATAGTCTCAAAAGAAGCAAATTTCATCATTGTATCTGAAAGGACAGAAGAAGGTAAGGGGGAAAGAGCAGGAAAAGAAATAGACATAGCGTACTGGCACTGTAATTAAAATTTCTTTATAACAGCATGAAATTTTGCATCCCACCGAATTATAATGTGTATAGATTCAAAGAGTCCAAAAATCCAAACATAGCTTATAGATTAATTCACAAACCATATAATGGGGATAAAATGGAAATGTTCCATGGTCCAACTTACATGGAATCTGACGCCCCCAAAGAGGAACAAGTCCTTTGTACAAGCTGCAAAGTAGAAGTTGATCAAAATAGAAATTCCAACTAGTGTAAATATCAAAATAGAGAGGCAATTAGGGAAAAAATCATACCCAAGAGCACCATCAGCCTTAACAAACTTGGGGAGTCCATCTGCCAAGCCTCTTGCAAAGCCAGGCTGAGTTTGTACACGAACTTTGATTGCCTCCATGGGGCAAAGGGCAACATCAGCAATGACCTCTGCTGAAGCTGAACCCGCAAGATATATCAAGGTCTTGTACTTGGCTGCATACTCGGGCCCGGCAATGTCTGAGTAATACTTCTTGAAGAACTCGTAAAATCCAAACTTGCACGCTCCCTGAGCACTGTAGCCCAGTAAAGTTGGCACCCAGCCCCTGAAGAAACCTTTAACACCCTGCTCCTTCAGTAAAATTCCAAATCCTGATGCGGTGCTCTTATACTTTGCTGGATCAATCTGAATTAGAAAAGAAAAAAATATTTATACATATAGAAGTTCGCTCAACAATAACATAGATCCATCAGAAAGCTACAATCAACATATTTAACATAAGCATATGATTCTTAAGAGAAATAAATAGATTGACAAAGCATATTTTAGTTAGAGATTCTATAGGACGTATTTAAGAACCTGTTTATGCACCAATGAATAGAAATTAAAAGGTGATGAATTTTAAGTTGAAGGTTAAAAAGAGATACATAATAGTCATCATCCTAGAATTGGTAAAAAGAAGGGGGTTGATCCTTACTAAGAAGGAATATCATCATACAAGATAACCATCACTTGATAAGTAATTTAAAAAAAATGAAGTACGACATTGGAATTGAATAAAATTGGGTGAAAGGCAGAGAAGTGAGACAAGAATCATTATAATCATATGAGCGAGAGATCATCATTCTTAGAAGTCAGAAGATAGAAGAAGAAATTAAAGGCATAGAATAGAAGAGAGGATCACCTGCATGTTGCACTTGACAAGATCGAGAGGAGTGACGGCCATGTGGGTTAGGCCACAGCTGAAGATTCCACTGACAGTACATGCGGCGTAGTAAGCCGGAGAAAACATCTCGATCTTCTCCGTAGGTGCAGGGATCATAAGCCTCCTTCCTGCTGCTGCAGCTGGAGCTGGTGGTGATGAATAATTTGATGGTGGCACCATTCCATGATTTTGATTTTGATTTTGAATGGTCTTCATCAACAGCGTATCCAAATTGAATAATCTCTGTGATGATGATGGGGAAGAGTAGAGATATCCAGGGACAAGTGACCGGCGAGATTCCTCAGAGAGAGCCATTGTTCGTAACTTACTTCTTCCTAAGCGTTTAATTGTTTGTATGAACAAGTCTCTCAGTGCCTAAATCTTGAGTTTGAGAAGGGGGCGATAAAATTGGAGGCTTTGTGGTTAGGATTAGGAAATGGAAGCTGCGTTTGAGGCGCCACAAAGAGAATAATCAAGGGAGAGTGGCTGCCGTGTTGAAAGAAAATGGACGTCCCTACTTTGCGCGCTCTTATACAGGGGCTTGCCGTTACTATGTGGGGTCCCCATCCCACCTTCCATTTTTCACTATGGCCGCGCCTTTACTCTTGACTATTCTAATTCCAAATTTCCAACTTCTTTATGTCTTTCTTTTTTTAACTTCAAATATTATTTAGAAATAGTTTAAAAATATAATATTTATAAAATTAAGATTAATTTTCGTATTATTTATATATTTGATTCATAAAATTATAGAATTTTCGTCATCCGAGCTGATTATTATAATCAATCATACAGAACTTGGAAGCCAAGTTTCATGTTAACACCACAATGATGTTTATGGTCAAATAAAAAACAAAGATCGGGGTTTGACTGCAACATTTATGGAAGTTCTCGTCATTCATTAGAAGAGCACTAGTATTATTCCCGCGCTGATGCGCGGGCTGTTGAGCGTCGGGGAGTAGGATTTAAGCAATGAGATGTGTGATGAATTTTATGTGATCATAGAAGCATGAATGATATAAATTTTTGATATGTAATATACTAATTATGGATTTCATTTGTTGATCAATAGATCCAATATATTAAAAGTAGTAATCATGAATTCATAGTAAATTTGAAAAATGCATTAAAATAATAAAAATTGTGATAATACTATATTGAAATTAGCTATGGTATATGGTTGGGGCTCGGGCTATCAGGGTCTTCATCTAAGTCCATACGAACTTGCTCTGATCCTGAAAATACAACATTGGTATAATTAGAATGCGTAAAATTTAATGTGATAAGTTTATATGTTTATTTGTAGATATGACATGCTTCAATTTATTTCATACCTCTTATAATTTAGTTGTGTGCTTTTTTAATTTTTATATTTTTTTATTAATATCACAAGTATTTTTATTTTATATAATTAAATATGAGTCTAATTTTGTTTAAGGATTAGGATAATTAATATTTTCTCTTTTTTAATAATGTTTTCACTAAATTTTAAACCCTTGATTGATTGATCACAATCAATTTATATATCTCTAAGAGCATTTGGGGTTGCTTTTGCAAATATTATCACTTATATTTAAAAATATTCAAACTATAGAATATAATTACTTTATAAATAAATTTTTATTTAAAACCATATTAGTTTAAGAATTTTTATTACTTTATAACTATTTTTTATATTAAATGAAGATTTATAAATATATAATTTTCATATTAATTTATAAATTATTTCTTTTCAAATCAAATTAATTTTGTTTTATTGATATGAAAAGGCGTTAACAAGGATGTAAGAACATCATAGACCATGTATGGCATTAACTAGAAAGTAGGGGTGTTCAGTTGGCGAGTCAAACCACAGAACCCGTCCAAACCAACCCGGCCTGAAGATTGCGGGCGGATCAACCCGCACTCAATGGTGCGGTTCGATTTATAACCAGCAAGATTGCGGTTCAACCTGCAGTTTTAGAAATACAAACTCGCATGAACCCGAACCGAGAACCCGCATATCAGTATTCATTTTAGTTTTACTATACTACGGCGTCATTTGAGGTTGTGCCCTAACCTCAATTTCTGAAGGAGCTTCGAGCCCTCGAGGCATTCATCTCCATCATTTCATTTCATCTCCTCAGTCCTCACTCCTCATTCCCCGCCGTTCTCTCTCTTTCTGTGACTCCTTGGACTGGAGCTCAACTTCTCTCTCACCATCTCTTTTTCAGACCCTTTCTCTTTGGTCTCTGCTCGCTGCCTCTCTCCATCTCCCTCGCTTCTTTCACGCTGGTGTGTTCCTCTTTCATTGTTGTCTCGATGTTCCTCGGTGCTCACTTGCTCTTGGTGGTCAGTGCTCTCTTAGTGATTGCTCATAAACTCAAAAGGTAAGTATTTACAAACTCTCTGATTGTCAAAAATCGTGCTCAATGTCTCTGATTGTTCATTGTTGAATGGGTTAGACGACTAGGGTTTTGTCGGTGAATAATTTTAGGGATTTTGGTAAATGGTTATTAACTGATTGTTCATTGTCATTGTTTGTTTTGTTTAACTGTGGATTAATGGAAAGAGACCTAAGAAGAAAGTAAGATCTACAGACATTGTTAACAGCTTTCTAACAATTAGCTACAAAAATTACCAAAGAGCCACTAAAATTGAAAATTTGCTAAACTTAACTGAATAATCCCAACAGCTTTCTAATGCTAATAACTTATCAATATGACATAGTAATTACTAATCACCAATATGGTTAATGGAAAGGTTGCAGTGAAACACACACACTCTCTCCACATATATATATATATATATATATATATATATATATCTCGTTATTTATTTATTTTTTTTACTCTCAATCATGTTGTATTACCATCGTTGTATTACTCTCATCGGATTTTTCTGTTGCTTACTGTCAATTAGGTTTCCATGGGACAACATCTTGTGTTGTTCAACCTGTGAAACCGCCCAAATCAAACCGAACTGGTTCATGCAATTTAGTTCGATTTTCTTCTCTCCTTCAAGCCAAACCAAACCGCCCAAATCCCTGTGGTTCAATTTTCAGAATGCGGTCCAAACTGCCTGAATCAAACCGTGAACACCCCTATTAGAAAGGTACCAAAGGGCATTTTGACCTGGATATTACAGTTTGAAAATAAAATTATACATCAATTATATTTTGTAACTTAATTACTTAAATATTATAATTTTAAAAAAATTAAAAGTTAAAAAAAAAAAAAAACAAAGTCGGAGGGGTGGAGACCACCGGACGCATCAGCAGCTATGCAGTGTGTTCCCACCGAACGCGCCACGTAACTATTGGTGTGTAGGGATGACAATGAGGTGGGTAGGCACTCCCCCCCATGCCCCACCCTCGGTTGGGGGTTTTTCAACAATCTCATCCCTACCCCACTGAATGTCTGTTTGCCCTATGTCCCGTCCCATTTGTCCATATAGTCATGTTTTTCTAAATTAACACAATTTAAAACTTTAATTCATCAATCATGATTTATAATTGAAATTCAAGCTTAATCGAACAAGATAACATAAATAATTCTCAAATAACATCATAAAAAATTTAATATGTCCTCAAGCAACAACAATAAGANAATCATGATTTATAATTGAAATTCAAGCTTAATCGAACAAGATAACATAAATAATTCTCAAATAACATCATAAAAAATTTAATATGTCCTTAAGCAACAACAATAAGATAAATAATATTCAAACAAAATTATTAAAATTATTCTTAAATAATTATAAAAGACTTTAAGAAATCAGAATGAGCACAAAAGGCTCAAAACAATTAGAATAAACACAATTTATGAAATTTCAATGTTGGTTGAAGTTGAACCACTCTCCATATTCTACAAAACAAAAAAAAAAAAAAAAAAACTATAAGGAGGCTCATAAATACCCATAAGTTTTTTCACCAAAAGTTATGGAACATGAATCGATTTAACCAATGTAAAATGCGATTGTTTCCAACGCCATAAGATCAAAAAAAAAAAAAAAATCAATGCAATTGAGATCAGTACTCTCTTTCTCTCTGTAATCACTTCAATATACCTCAACTTTTCCTCTCTTCCTTAATGCCTTTTCACTCTCTTTACTCAGTCCTCTTTCACATAAAAGCCTTTATATCTCATTCAATCATTCCAGGAAAATCACAAAGAGCATCATTTCAAAAATCAAATACATACGATGTTTTTCACTGTATTTCTAGGCTTCTAGCACTATTTGAAGTTCTCTTGCTCTGACCACCAAATTTTGAACTACATATAATACAACTTATAATAGTTATAATCTCCTGGTATAATGGGCTAAATTCCTTCACTAAAAACAAACAAATAACAGTAAATAAACAGACATCATGAATCCAAAAAGCATATTAGAAAATACATTCAAAAAGAGGGAATGTGAGCAAAATCTCAACACCCTCTGCATGTAAATACAAAGAATCCATGATATAAAGATAGAGTTGGGAACAAGATGCACATTAGTTTGGAAATTGGAAATTTTATTGGAAGACCAGGACAAGAGTATTAAGTAAATAAGTAGCATTTTGTTATTAAACAAATGATTTCCATATCTCTTGGGTGAAACTATATTAGACAAATATCCAGAGAAATACCCGCCACATGAAATTACACATATAATTCTCCAAAGAAAAACATACCACATGAAATCCACGTCAATAGAATTTGATAAATGTTATGCACAAGAATCCATGGTTTACAATAGATACAATAACAATACATGATTAATCCATGAGAAGTGATGATTCTGTGCCCAATTGACCTTAACTTCTTCAAATCAAGAAGACCACAAAGTTGAGCTGCACCTGCACCACAATTGGCCAGCACATAAAACTTGTATCAGTTATATCTGACATCTAGTGGCAGACTGATAAATTTCAGAAAACTTAAAAGCCTCAGCTTTTCTGAAGGAACTTACAACATAAACTACTACAAACACACACAGACATATATATATATATGCCATCAAAATGTAGAGCTGTCTACACTCAAAAACACAATTAAGTGTTGGTATTGTACTAACCAATCATTCCAGGAAAATCACAAAGACCATCATTTCAAAAGTCAAATACATACGATGCTTTTCACTGTATAGTTTTGCACAGCTCAAAAAAAAGATTAAGTATGAAATTTTGAACTAAATTTCCTAGAAACTGAGACAAGAGAGGAGAAATCAGAAGCCTAAAAGGAAAAAAAAAAATCAACCAAAAAAAAAAACTATTCAAAGTTAGAGGAGGACAATAATTATCATCTATCCCATAAAGCTCATAGCCATAACCAGCTAATTCAGTGAACAAAGGATGAAACAAGACTTGTCCTCTTACCCCTCTCTCTCTCGTACTCTCTCACTTCTATGCCATATATCTTTTTTTTTTTTCCCCTTTCATCTTCACTCAGTTACACTCTCTGACTATCTGTTCCCCTCCTCTCTTGTTTTCTTCTTCAACCCCATCTCCCTTTATCTCTATATTTGTCTCTCACTTTCTTTTGTGTGAAACTGAAAAGCTAAATCCCTAGCTTTTGCAAAGGCATAAAAGGTGCTCAAGAAAAGTTCAACATCAACTATTGTCAAAAGAAATCTAGCTACTCTGGTATCAATCAAACATTTTGAACAAGAACCCCACAAATAGAAGGGAGGGGCATTACCTAGCTAGGATGAAATAAGACTTGTCGTCTTGGCTATTTTTTCAAAACTAAAGTTTAGAGCTCAAGTAGAACCTAAACCTTGAAGAGGGTTTCCAGAAGATGTATATGGGGAGAAGGGTTCGAGGGTAGAAGAAAGATTACCTGGAAGTGGACTGCGAAGGCAATCAGTGACAGTTATTGGTGAAAGCAATCGGCCGCATCGAGGTTTGCTTTGTTTCTGGAGTTAAGGGAGGCGTATCAAAGGGAGAGGTGGAGAGAAGAGAGGAATGTATCGGAGATTAAGGGTTTGTGTGGGATATGAATAGTGCTGTCAAATGGGTCAGCTCACCCCGCCCCGCCCCAACTCGTCACCCAAACGGGGCGGACGGGTTGAGAAAACCTCAACCTAACCCAACACACTGTGGGTTATGGGTTAGGCGGGTCAGCCCACCAAAAAAAAAACAAAAAAATAATAATAAATTAGTGACTAATAACAATTTAAATCAATGTTAAACACAACAAATCAATGATAAATAATTCTTTATCACGTAATTCAAATTATCTAAGAGGACCAAAATTAATTAAATAGTGTAATAAAGTAACAAACAATCATTAAAGAATAAGTCCAAGAAAACCAATACCAACATGACAACATAATTTTTATAATAAAGATTAGAAATTTTTTTTTTTTAAAAAAAAGAATTGACTGGCGGGCCAGCCCGCCCCGCCACCAACTTGCAACCCAAATGGGGCGGGCTCAGAAACCCTCTTCCAAACGAGCCAGCAAAACCTTAACCCAACCCAACCCTTTTGCATGGCGGGACGGGCTAACCCAACGGGCCCAACCCATTTTGACACCTCTAGATATGAGTGAGGAATTTTTAAAAACTAAAGGGATTTTTTTTATGCAATATACAATACAGGACGCGAGGGGGTGGGGTTTTATTGTCTTACCCATCCTCATCCTCTGGTTCATAAAATTATTTATTTAAATTTTTATTCTTATCTCTATATTTATTTTTTCTATCCTGGGACAGGGTAAAAATAACCGGCCCATCGGATATGGGTCAAAATTTTCAACTCTATTGGCGTGTTTGGTATTTAATTTACTTCACATCATAAGTGAACAATGTCGTACTTTACTTTACTTAAGTATCCTTGTCTGGTACTTTACTTTATTTCACGCAATATTTTTTCAAGATTTTCAAAGCTTTTTTTCAGGCTTTTCAGAAACAAGCAAGGCAAGGAGGATGGGACACGCCAGCTGCGCCGCGTGGCAACTGACGTGTCCAGTCGTCCTCACCTGTTTGATTTTTTTTTTAAAAAAAAAATTATAATATTTAAATAATTAAGTTAAAAAGTATAATAAATGTGTAATTTTATTACTAAATTGTAATATCCAATGAGCCAAAGTTCAAAGTATATAACATCTCATTTTAAGGGTTTGTTTGTGAGTTTGAAGTGAAGGGAAAAGAAATGAAAGGAGAGGAAATAAAGAAAAATGGAGGAATGTTCCTCTTCTTTGTTTGAATGATTAAATAAAAAAAGGAGAGGAAAAGAAAATAAAAGTTATATTATAAAATATTTTTACTAATTTACCCTTTATTATTAAAATAGACATATTTAATATAAAATTAAATAATATAATATACTTATTTCTTAATAAAAAAGTGAGGAATTTTTTTTAAAATAAAATAGTATAATAGTTATTTTAACATATTTTCTCTTCAAACCCCTCAATTTAGAGAAACATAAAAATATATTAAAAAAAAAATGTGGGGTTGCATTTTACCTACTAGTTTCCTATTTTTTTTGAGATAAATCTTCCAAACAAGAGGGAGATAAACTTTATTCCTTTTATCTCCTTTTCTTTCCCCTCCAAACTAACTCTCAAACAAATCCTAAAGCTTTACCACCAGCGTATCCCACATGGTCAACTTGCATCGGGGGAGGACCCACACACAAGTGCCACGTAAGTTTCAGATAGGCTTTTGACATTTTGGAATGCAATGTGCACCACCGATTCTTTCGCGTCTCTGATCTCCCACTAATACTCTTAGTGTGAGACATGGCTTTCCAACAAAGCACAAGCTTGTGTAAGAAACCCTTGGCACAAATATTACACACTTTCCAATTCATAAACCCAATCTCTATCTCTTAGCAGTTAGCAGTTAGCAGTTAGCAGCACACTCTGAGCTACCTTCAATGGCCTTTGCTTCAGCTACATCTCTTAGGTTTCAACCCTCTCTGAATCTGTCTTGCCGGACCAGCCAGGTTCAAAATCCTACTCTTTTCTTTTTTGAGTCTATCCACATATTTTACAGAAGCATGTTCTGTTGATACCCTTCTTATCTATTATCTAATAATAAGTTGATGTTTTCACTTTGTATCTCTATAGGGTTTTCTATACATTTTAGGTAAAATGTGCTCCGTTAGATTGTGACAGTGACTTTAGGCAGTATAAAAGATAGGCTACTCTCTTTTAGGTATAACGAAGGCTTCATGACGGAAAGATGTTTGTGAAATTTCCTCAACTAGTGTTAGAACACTTCACTGAAACACTGTCCTTTTGCTAACTCCACATGGACATGGTGTAGAGTGCTCCTCCATAAACCATATAAATTAGTATTAGACTTGTGGGTGATTTACTGGATCTTTTCTGGGTTGATTAGCCTGATAACGGAACAAGTTGCTCAAATTAAGAATTAGAGATATGAGATAAGAAAGCAGAAAACTTGATTTGAATGCAGGCATCTTGGAGAGGTACAAGTTTGAGGACAGTCTCTGTGGGATGGAGCAGGAGTACCTTTCCTTTGAGAACTTCCCGTTTCCGCATCTCTTGTGCAGTGAGTTTAAGTTCCATCTCCATCTAAATAATAATTTTCTTGTGTGTCTTTTTTTTTTCTTTAAATTTCCAAGCAGAGAAAAAGGACTAATTAAGTATACAAAAAAATTGTAAAATGATACAGGCACAGCCTGAGACAGTGCAGAAAGTTTGCGAGATTGTGAGGAAACAACTTGCTCTACCTCCTGAATCTGAGCTTACCCCAGAAACCAAGTTCTCAGCACTTGGGGCTGACTCTCTTGACACAGTAAGATTCAAATTGTTAACAAGTGTCATCCATATCATATGAATTCTGTTTCAAGTGGTCCTGAGTACTACGTAACATTGCTCAACTAAGGAGATTATGGGTTAATGTTCCAGTTCAGAAATCTGTGTTGTTTACGGTACCTATATTTGTCTTTGTTTGGTTGATATGTTGAACTTTGTTTAATTTAGTCATACGGATGTGGCAGGTGGAAATAGTGATGGGCTTGGAGGAAGAGTTTGACATTAATGTTGAGGAGGAGAGTTCTGAAAACATAACAACCGTCCAAGAAGCTGCTGATTTAATAGAGAAACTGGTTCAAAAGAAAGGCGCCGCTTAAGATATGATACCGAGGGTAACTTCAAGGGAAATGTATTTACTGAAGTGAGAGTAAAAGTAAGAAGTGTAACTGCATGAGGTTTATCATTCACCCAAGTTAATTCCTTGGTCTCATTTTTTTGCTTATACACATTGTTTGGGTCAGATTAATTTTTTCAACGTCACATTGTTCTTGTTACAATTTGTTGTAAGCAGTGAGCATAAACCCCTGTGGACATGTCATTTTTTGTCATGATAGACATCTTATTTGCTTATGTAGTGCATGACTGTAGCTCTTCTTCGTGATGTTTATTCTCATTCCTAAGTGGCTCTTAATTTCTTCCTGTCCTGTAAAGGGGGTCACAGATTGCTAATTGCTTATAGCTCAAGTCTCAATGTGGTTGCATGATTTTCATATTAAAAATTAGATCATGGTTGACGTGTTTCCATAGGAAAGTGAAAAAAGAGTGATGATCATATTTATTTATTTTACTTGTAAGCAAGGAGGGGGAGAGCACTTTTTGTGTTCTTTGAGGGGAGGGATCGAGCCTCAAGGATAGATCCCACGACTCTAAACCGTGCTAAAGTTTTTGGTCTGATAATTATATTTATTTATAAAAACTGAAGATAAAGAATTTTGTTAGTTTGATATATGTTATATCGTATATGAATCGTTCAAAGATTTGTCTAATAAAGGATATTATTTTGGGCAAGCACCAATGCGTGGTTAAAAAGTGGAGAAAAAAGGTTGTTAAAGGGTCAATTTACATGTAAAATTATTCTTGGGATAATACTAAGATTTTTCTTAGTACTAAATGATATTTTTAAATTTAAAAACAAACAAAAGGGTTCTCCTGGGAAAAAAAAAAAAAAGAAATGGAACTCTGAATTATTAATGTGGACTAATGTTGATCATCAAAGAAAAAAATTCTCATTTTAAGGTCAATGTTTTTATCATATTACAATCTTGCTGTAGATTAATATCCAATAACTAGTCAACAAAAAAAAATATCCAATAACTATACTACTTTAGAGGCCTTTTAATTTTTTTTTAAAAAAATTGAACTTTATTCTTTGATTTCGTTTTCAAATTCGTTATTTATCTCCATAGATAAACTTATCTATCTGGATGCCATGTGCCAAGACATCAATTTTGAAAATGAAAGAAAATTGCACCTTATATCCCATTAAACTCAAAAAGGTATTTTATGGATTTCATGGTGTTCCACCCTTCCCTTGACACAAATCATGTAGATTTAATTTGAAGGAGTTAATTCTTTCAGCATGTGTTTGAAGTATATTCCGTATTTACGCAAATCCAGATTGACCCTCTCTCTCCTCAATCAAAAACGGAGACAATTCATTAGCACAGTCCAAACCAAAACAACGTCGCATGCACGACACCGTTTTACCCGCCGCCAAATATATTTATTTATCTAAAAGAACTAGTCATAAAACCACGTCATCCATCACAGTTTTTCACATATATTCTCTCCCGCGAACCTCGCAAACCGAAACGGTACGTTTTGCCCTAGCACCGGACCGGACCAACGCCTACACGCCCGCGATTGACCATGCCATGACTAGAACAAGCTCTCCGTCTCTCTCTCCCCCTCTGCAGGCCTGCCGATTTTCCTTCGATTTTCTCAACAAAATCTAGCTGCAAGAAAATCTTGGTCTTTCCTCAAAACACAACAAGCCACGTATATATCACATAGACACAAGCGATGGATCGGAGGAGAACCGAGAGTCCGGTCTACACGCGGCAGTGGAGCGGAGGTTCCAGCAGCACCGGTTCGTCTTCGCCGGCGATGTCGCCGGCTCATCCTCATTCACGGCTAGGTCCTTCTTCTACTGGTCTCTCTACCATCAAGCGAACGCAAAATGTAGCCGCCAAAGCCGCTGCGCAGCGCCTGGCTCAGGTCATGGCGTCTCAGACGGCCGATGACGACGAAGAAGACGATGATCTCGGCTTTCGATTCAGTGCTCCACCTCCTCCCGCCCTTTCTTCTTACTCCAGCAACGTAAATAGTAACAGGAATGGTGCTAGTACCATCCCACCGATTTCGGTCACGAGGCCTAATAGATCTCCGTCTCCTGCGGTAATTCTGAAAACTATTGTTTTCTGTAGCCAATTTCTAATGTGATACCAGGCATGTTTGTCTGAATTTTTTAGTTGAATTATGGAAAGCGAAAGTAGGAGAGGAGTTTTTAAGTGTTATGGACTGGTTGGGATGCTGCTCAGAATTCAGTGCTGACTGGCAACTTGATTGGTTTCAAATTTAAATTTGGTCGAGCTGGTTTTGCTACGATGAAATTCGATTACAATTCTGGGGGCAGTAGCAGTCAATTTGATGCTATAAAAAACAATGGAGATCTAAGGGATGCCTTACGATTGTTTTACTACCGTTATTTTTTTGGTCTTATTAGTAGAATTGGCAAGTTAAGGATTTCTTCAGTTGTTTTTCACATAGTTCTTAATAAGCTAATAAGGTTTTGGTCTTTTTATTAGTTAGGTCGGAACTTTGTAGAGCATGCTCATTCAGTTCGTTCAACATCAGCTGGAAGACCAGCAGTATCTGTTCGCTCAACAACGGTGGTGCCACCCAGCAAATCCACACTTAGAACACCTATGGCTATACCTCCAATTGATCCTCCTACCAATCGAAATAGAGAAAGAAGGCAGTATGGACATTATCTCTTGCTTTTTTGTTGTTTTGCAGCTATGGTTGTTTACTAAGTAAATTATATACCTTAAATGTTGCTTCTCTAAAATTTTCTTCATACTTTATTTTAATAATATGGTGCTCATTTTCTGAGATATATGAACTTTATATACATGTTGAAGGATGATTTCCAGTTTGGACAAATACTATCAAGCTAAGCCATCATAAATGTGTAATGAGTCATCTGATACTCTTTTGTCACTACTTCAATGACCGTTAGTTCTAATGAGACCAACTCCCACTAATTTAGTGAAGTTCCCAAGTTTTTATGGCCGCTTTCCCCAAAATGCAAAATTACCATTGATATAAGAGAGAATAAAAAATACCTTTTCATGCTCCTTATTTTCTGATCAAATTTACAAGGAGGTGAATGCATTGGCTCAAGTGTTGATTTTGGCCACATAGACATCTTCATTTGCATGTACCTAACGTTTTTCTGATGCGTATGTACAAGGTCAATCTTTATTTTATCTTTTGAGGTCATATATCTATGTGTATGTGTATGCTATGATGGGTTGATATATTTTAATTTATTGGACATTTGGGTAATTTTGATGACTTGTGCTTCTTTGAATTTTCACCATTGGTTAATCATATCAGGTTCCCACCAGATATTCGGCAACTTAATGCAAAAGACACAGGAGATCAGCGTGAAGCTTCTGCACTCCGTGATGAAGTACATCATTTACTTGCATCAATTCTGCCTCCACAAAATAAATCTGAGGAATCTTTATATTGATTTATGCTAATCCCTAAGATTTATATTAGGTGGATTTCAATATATAATTCTTGAATATTAGATTTGAAGCTGATTCATATAAATATTGCAGCTTGATATGCTACAAGAAGAGAATGAGATTGTACTAGACAAGGTGTGCTTCTTTGCACCTAATACACAGTTGGTTTATGCTCATGTTATGTGATGTTGAACATATATTCCTTTTATATTTGCAGCTAAGACGTGCAGAGGAAAGACGTGAAGAAGCAGAGGCCAGAGCTAGGGAGCTTGAGAAACAGGTGACCTGTGCCAGATATTTACTGAACTATAGACCTGGCAAAAAAGAAGTCTTTAATACCATACTTTTGATATCATATATTGAATAATTATTGTGCTTAATAAGTAAAAGTGTGTAACTAAATATGTATGAACTGCTTAACTAAGGGAGTTACCATGCACCTATTGCTGTCCTTCCAGATTTGAAGTTTGCTGATATCGTGTCCTTGTTCATTTTTATTTTTGCAGGTTGCTTCTCTTGGAGAAGGTGTATCATTGGAAGCCAAATTACTGAGCAGGTAAACTTGTTTCAATTTTAGTTATCAACTGGCTGGTACTGTTCCTTTGCTTAGTTCTTAGGTTGTGATTTTTGTATGGTATATTTGCAGGAAGGAAGCTGCTTTGCGTCAAAGAGAGGTATGCTGGAAGAATAGATTTTAGATTTGGCAGACATTTGAAATTAACAATGGTTGAAAGATTTATGTGCTTTGGTCCCACCCACTTGATAAGCTATTATATGAGCTATATCTTCTAATCTTGGAAACCTTTACTGCATTATTGAAAAGCAAATGTATGCCCTTATTCATTAAAGGGGCATGAGTCAGATGCAAATAGGCACTTAGTTTGGAAATCTTAACTTGATTTTTATTAGACCTAAGGCTGTGTGTTCACTTATATCTTTCTTCTTGATATTGTGTTTTGAGCAATGAACTTGTTAGTTGTGGTTCTTTCAAAGAATGTTCTCGGAATACTTTATATTTTTGTTTTCGCAGGCTGCTCTCAAGGCTGCAAAACAAACAAAGGATGGGAGAGATGAGGAAATGACAGTGCTTCGGATAGAAATTAAGGTAATTTAGAACAAAACATACGATTTTTAATTGTAATTTATACCTGGTCTGGTCAAGTAATTTCTGGTCTAGATTATAGTTTTTTTTCTTGGTGCTTATCAGAACCTAAAAGATGATGCTGCTCTAGCAGTGGAACAACAGCGAGAAGCAGAATCTGAAGCGAAGGCTCTTCGTACAATGACACAGAGAATGATTTTGACTCAAGAAGAAATGGTTTGTGATTTGTTTTACAATTAAAATGAGAATTTAGAGTATCTGTTTATCTTACTTCATTTTCCCATCTGTCTTTAAGGAGGAAGTTGTTCTAAAGAGATGTTGGCTGGCTCGCTACTGGGGTCTTGCTGTAAAGCATGGTAATGAAATTGTTGCTACCTTCTCCTGTCTACCTTGAAACAGAAAAAGATTTGCAAGCTTTAATTAAATGTTCTGTAATTTGATCGGGCAAATTGATACTTGTAAAAACTTGATGACACATGTTTCGTGAAAATCATTTACTTAAGATTGCTTATATGTGAGCATCTTGCTTCCATGCTTTATAGGCATATGTGCAGATATAGCATCATCCAAGCATGAGCATTGGTCTTCTCTAGCTCCACTTCCATTTGAAGTTGTCATTTCTGCTGGACAAAAGGCTAAGGAGGAATCTTCGAACAGAAGTGAGTCAACCCCCAAAATTCTTGTTTCATTGTTTGCACTCTTCAATTAGCACCAGTTAAGTATAATAGATTGGCATGGACCAGGTGCTGATGATCCAGACAAGAGCAAGATTGTTCGTGATTTAAGTGATCTCACTGGGGAAGGAAATATTGAGAGCATGCTTTCAGTTGAAATGGGTTTGAGGGAACTTGCTTCTCTGAAGGTTTCCCCTTAGTGCTATTAATATAATGCTTGATTTGTTTAGTATTTGATTTTATATCTAATTGTCCTCTTGGACATTTTAGATAGAAAAAGTATATTGTGTTGCATATTGGCTGAAATTTGACTTTCTTTCTACTGTGTGTGCTACTTAACTAACTTATTTCATTAAGTAGGTTGAGGATGCTGTTGTGCTTGCATTAGCCCAACACAGACGTCCAAATTTGGTTCGGCAGTCTGTTTTAGGTATGTTCCTTAATCGGCTGGTATCATTCTTGAGTTTTCTACTCCTCTTTCTGTTTCTGAAATCAATTTGATTACACGCTGTTCTTTGTATCTATCTGTCAATTTTTAATCTGCATTTAGTGCTATCCTGTTCCATGCAAAGCTTTTCCTTTCCCTTTTTTGACTGAGTTTTCTTTTCTGCCTGTGGTCAGGATTGAAGCTGTGTCAGTCTATTTGTCACAATAGGATGCCCCTTTTAGTGAACATAATAGTTCTGTTTAAATTAATTTATATGTGCATCTTTTAAAATATCTGCTTAAAATTCTTTTTTTGAGGCACAGTCAGAAGAAACAGTAGTTTGGTAGCAGATGATCTCGATAATGATGATGTAGAATTCTTATCTTTCTGTTCATTTCTAACTCCAGATTCCAAACCACCTGGTGATCCGAAGTTTGTGGAAGCATTTGGTAAGACATGTCAGATTTCGTTTTTCTGTTTAATGTGATGTGCTTTAGTGATGTGAAGTTTGTGAAGATACAAAACTAGAGGATGTTTAAAGATTACATGTTGCACATCTACATTTATGATTCATATACCCTTATTTATTTTTATCAATCTTTTCTCTATATTTCTCTTCCTCTATGGAGGGGAGGATGGGATTGACTTTTGACATTATACTAGAGCTTATGCATGCTTTGTTCTGATGTGCAAGTAATCTGTTCAGGAGGATGATATTATTCTTATATTGTAATTGGATTGTTTGTCATAGTATGTTACCCTCTACACTATTATGAGAAATATGAAATAAGTGCTGCCAATGACAAACTAAAAGAAAATATTTTGGGTGTATTGCAATTGACTTTTAGGCATACTGCAAGAAAAGTGAAAAACTTGTTTTGTAAGATTGCAAGCCCATGTGACAATCATGATCTTTGATTGAAGTGTATAAACCCATCTAATGCCGACCTCCACCTTTGAGATAGCCTTTTTGTATGATGTCATACGGCTCCATGTTGATGCTCTTGCTAATATAAGTTTACACATTTATTGCTGCTTATGGCATCGTTTATTCAAAATGTATCTAGTAGATGGACCTGATGAGTCTGTACTAATATTTTGTTATTCTTTGCATTTCCTTCAGAGTTAAGTGAAGAGGAAGCAGAAGATGTTCTTTTCAAAGAGGTCAGTTGCTTTTTCATTCAGATTTTGACATTTAACCCCATGTTCTTGGCCTAATTACGTGCAAATTCAAGACCTGTTCTTATATGATTTTATTGCACGTTGACTTATACTGCTATTAGTATTTATCTAATGTTTATAAGATATAAAGGGGAAGGAGATTGTCTAAAGTTAAAAAACGGACCTAAGCAGTTTCATCTGTTAAGACAGATTTATTTGTTAGGTTGAAATGGTTTATAATAAATCAATATCGCTATACTTGGGAGTTGGGAATGAAATGTTAAAATGAATACTCCTAGATAACCATGGATTTTGGATGACCTGTTTATGCCAGAGTTGAATTTAAAAGAATGTGTTATATTGAGTAAAAATGTGAATATAATTTAATTTAATACGCTTAATTTCTAAATAAAATTTGCAGGCATGGCTGACTTATTTTTGGAGAAGAGCTTTATTTCACTGTGTAGAAGAAGACATTGCAGAAGAGCGGCTTCAGTTTTGGATTACCCGCAGTGGGCAGCCACCAACTTCACACGATGCCGTGGATGGTAAGCTTTGTGATCCGTATCTTCTTTGTCATACCCTAATAAGTAACAAGTAAAGTTTAGATCCTGCAGGGCTTGCAGAACAACTCCCAAGCAGCTGTCTCAATTGTAGGCTTGACCTAAACCTGAAATGACTATTAAAATATTCTGGAGAAAAATTATACTATGGTACTCAAAATGATGGTCTTTGGATTTGATACCGGACACTGAAGATAGTAGCTACATCTTTTATTTTGATTCCAAGAACCTTGAATTGGTCTAAATACCAAGACCCCTTCGTATACGGTACAAGGGAGTTGATACTACATAACAATCAATGAGGTGTAGTTATCATCGAAAAGACACTAGTAGTACCATCTGGATATCACTAGTGAAAGCACATAACATGGTATCCGGTTATGGAATGTAGCTCGCATAGTAGTTAGAAATAGAAGGGGAAAGTTAGGAGATACAGAGTTATTATTGATTTATTTATCACTTAAAAATGTTTGTATGGAGACTCGTATGCATTGCTCACTCACTCTGCTTCATTATAGTTGAGCGAGGTTTGTTGGAGTTGAGGAAGCTGGGGATAGAACAGCAACTTTGGGAAGCATCTCGGAAGGGAATTGATCAGCCTCCAGCATCCGCAATTGCTAACCATAAGCCTCCCATGGACTCGGATGCCTCATCATGATTGACGCAATCTTTACTCCTTCGATAATTTTTTCTCCTAAAATGTATTATATTTTTGTTTTTTTAATTCTTTGAGATGGTTTTCTACGTAAGTTTTTCCTTGTGCACGACATTGTTTTCAACATTATATTTGGGTCCTATACAAAAGTAAAAATCCTTACATTGTAGAGACACGTCGGATTGTAATTATTCCAAGTTCAAGAGACCAACCATATCATTATTCTTTCAATTAAACTATGTAGTTCCAGTTAAGGACAGATTGTTTGTCATCCTGTCTTTGTATCACAAGCTAGCAGTATTTCCGCTATGCGATTCATTTCATTAATAGAAACACAGTTTTATGTTTCAAATTGCCGCAGATGAGCAGCCATTTAGAAGTATAATGCAGCATATAGCAGATCATAATTGTTGGTTTAATTAGTCTATTACTCATTTCAATTTTAAATCAGTCTTTATAATTTGAATTTTTATAATTGAATCATTAGATTGTCAAGAAAATGTTACTTGTGACAGAAAAAAAAAATGACACATGAATAACGCTGAAGTTAATTGTCTTTTTTTTTTTTTTTTATAATGATTTTGCTCCTCTCTTAGTGAAAAATCTTGTGTATTTTTAGAACAATACTCTTGGGACACAAAAATATGTGAGATTTAAGTGGGTTTTACACATTTTTATGTTTATAAGATTATTACTATTAGAAGAACTAAACAGAGACCATACTCCATTAACAGCCAGAATTTTTTTAAAAACAAAACGGGAGATGATACTCACTTGGGTTTAGCACAGATCCACGGACGGAAGCACCAGAGTATAACAAGATGGGAAGAAAAATGCGTCATTTGAAGGTCTCTACATCCACTGCAATTACAAGAATGCCCAAGCCAGATCTCCTTTTCCTATCTATCCCTTCCACCTGCAAAACACGAGTATAATTGTTTTTTTTTTTCTCCTTCTGGCATTTGGGTACCTCTGAATATTCCTCTATGCATTCCTGATTCTACATATGCTTTGAAAAACTATTTCTTCCANCCACCACCAAAAAAAAAAAAAAAAAAAGGTTGAAAGATTAACATCGCTATTTGACACGAAAGAGTTTCTTATGCCAAGGAAGCAAATCTTTTAACAGGTCGACAGTCACTGTATAGATTTAAGCTTTTAACTATATCTTTTTTATAATATGAAATTTAAAAAAAAAATATAGACCAATAAAGTAATTAAATTTTATTTTATCCTCTTGGGAATTTAATTAGGCTAAACTAAATGACATATTGAGTGAGATCATCTAAGAGATAGTATCATCAATTACTCTTATCCAACTTTCACTCCAAACCCACAATTTATTTCATTTCTATCTGCCTCCAATCATCCAATAATTTAAAACAGAGCCCATCCAACCCCCATGCCTTTAGGCTCAATATTTGTAACAAGCGTGACTTTGTTCGCAGAAAACCTGGATATAACACATATAAATTCTACATGAATATGATTCAGAAGGTGCTAATCACGCACAATTTATGTTAAATCCTTTTATTTTTCTGTGCCAACAAACTTGGTGGACGCCAAGCCAATAGTGGCGTGACATAGCAAGCCCTATCATGAAAAGAAGGAAACCCTGCTAAGTTTAATAGTAAAAGTGGAAGAGCTTTTCTCCACTTCTATATTTTTTTGGCTATCGTGAAAAGGGCCTATGTTAGAAAAAAGGAGTAAAGAAAGCAAAAAGGGAAGCCTTTGCTCTACTTGCAAGAATTCAAAAGCAGAGTATAGGCTTCACTCTCACTCTTTCACACATTTTCCAACCCTGAGCTCCAAAGTTCTAACCACTTCTTCATTCTTATTATATTCATTCATATCCATTCCATGTGTCATGAATTTTCTTAAGTATAATGAAGCACCTACTCTTCTTTTTCGCTTTTTGTTTTGGAGTTGGGTGGGATGAGAATTTGGGATTCAGAGCACTAGAATATTTTGACAATGAAGATGAATGCCAAAAAATCAGTGACACTAGTGCAGCTAATGATGAAAAATCTGAAACCCTTTGGAAAAAGTTATAGTGTAGGGACCATTTTCTTCTCCTTTACCCAGTTCTTTGAGATGCATATATAACAGAACCCATTATATAATATAGCTCAAATTTGTCTTTTTATTGTTTGTTTGTTCGTTTATTTACACCCATTCTCCTTTAAATTTTTTCCTTATCTTAAGGAAAGTAATTAAATTCAAAACCTATCTAGCTCTGCCTGCAGAGTGCCAGAGTGGTCCAGCTACTAGACCAGTAGACCTTATAGTAATTATATGACTAGACCATCTATTTTCCTTCATTGTTACTCAGATTGGGTCCATCAGAAGCATCTCAATGTGTTTGCCAAACCATAAATTTCGCCATTAGTTGATTAGCATACAGTGCAAGTGAAATGGTAAATGGTGGAGAGGCCCCATTGAAAGCTAGCGTGGAAGGGTTTGAGGACACGATGGGGAACATGTGGTTCCATAGAGGTTGGCATGTGAGTTTGTAGGCAAAAAGATAGAAGTGATGGGTGTAGGTGGGGGATAATATATTTGCTTTTGCGTCACCAGAGCAAAAGGGTTTAAGAAAAAGAATCATGGTGGCACCTTATCATTATAAGAAAAACCCTTTTCACAAATGGTCAAAGGGAACATGTTCATTCCCACATAAGTACATAAAGAAGAGTCTTAACCACCACCAGCACAAGATTAGAGCTCTATAGGACTGAGCTGATTTCCACTTAAAAAAGTCTTCTCCACATCACTCATGTTGTGTCCCTAATTCTTAAATTACTCAAATTCTTTGTATGAATGGCCAAAAGAAAAGGGAATGGAAAAGTCATATGTATTCACCAGCCAATTTTTCTAAGTTAACGGTGCATTTTGAGTACTCTTCAGATTTGATAGCTTCTCTGTCAAGTCACAAATGTATTAAGATATTCAAAGTATTGATCTAATGTCCTTGGAATCTAATCTTGACACTGTAACATTTATTATGTCCATGTGCAAATCTTATACGTACTTGTTGTTCAAGAAAAGTTAATCAATCAAACAATTTTTTGGAAAACCAAAAAGAAACTGTGAATATCTGTTTAGACCCTGCTGCCGTACCCCGAATATGCTACAGCCTACAAGTAAGTACTCATATTCTCAGGTTCAGGAATATAGAGAAATGAGACAATTTTTTTCTCTTCGATTTTCCCTGAAAATTACTGTATTAGTCATTTTCACACTTTCTTTGGAGGAGTGAAAAGCAACCCCGTAAAGCCGTTTTCCATGGAAGAGACACTATCTTTGGGTGTAGTCAAAAAGGATACAAGGTATTTGAGGTTGATGCATCGATTGAGAAAGAACAAAAGAAAAAAATGATCTGTGCACTGTAATTTCTGGTCATATTACTCACATTATCATTCAGACCACTTCAACGCAGCCCAGATTCCAATAGTTGATTTTTTTTTTTTTTTTTACAACGATAACTTATATGCTGACTCAGCTTCAAATATTCAGAAACCCAATCTTAAAATTTCTCAAACCCAAGAATACACCAAAAAAAATATATATTTTTGGCTGCTGGGTGTAGACAGACCCGGCACACTGGTAATTTACCTCTCTCACATCTCTTTCAAAACCATTTTCAGGCCTGCAAGCAAAAAGCTAGAACTGCAATGATAATTAGAATAGAGAAAGTTCAGCCACTTGGTGGCCCACCCTTGAAGCCATGCCTGTACTAAGTAACATTTTAAATACAGCACCCACCTCTCTCTCTGTGTTAACGCTTCTCCTTAGTCCTCTCTCCATTTGTGAAATCATGTACTGGCCAACATGGAAGACCATCATAGCAATGGTGTTACTTCTGCTGAGTTGCTCCTTGGAGGTTCACTGTTTCTCTTCTCATGAAGATAAGATTGTTGGGCTTCCCGGACAACCCCACGTAAGCTTCCAACACTTCTCAGGATATGTCACAGTTGATGACAAGAAACAGAGAGCTCTGTTTTACTATTTTGTTGAATCTGAAATTGATCCAATTTCAAAGCCTCTGGTCCTCTGGCTCAATGGAGGTCTGCACACTCTCACTTGCTTTAACCAAATTTATTCAATGCCCTCAATTTTTGGAATTGAAAACATAGAATGTTAGATAAAAAGTAAAAACATTTGGGTTTATAAAACTGGTTCCTGTTTTGTACAGGACCTGGTTGTTCTTCTCTGGGAGTAGGTGCATTCTCTGAGAATGGACCCTTTAGACCAAATGGGGAAGTTCTGATTAAAAATGAGTATTGTTGGAACAGAGGTATTCTAGAGTTACAGTCCCTTTCCATTCTATCTAATGGCTAAAATTGATTTGTTGACTAATTGGGTTGCTTTGTATTGCAGAAGCCAACATGTTATATTTGGAGACACCAGTAGGAGTGGGGTTCTCTTATGCTAAAGGTAGCTCCTCCTTTAAGACAGTCAATGACGAGGCAACAGGTATCTTCAATTAATTTCAATTACTTTAGACCTTTTTATCTTTGGGGACAAATGAGTTTCTCTTTAGAAAGTTCCTTTAAATCCTATCTTCTCTGGAGAAAGGCGCGTATTTAAAAAGTTGAGACAAAACAGTGTTTAATGCTGGAAATGCCACACTACTTTTTTAATGGTACTTTACATGATCATTCTTCATCTTTTACCCCATTGTAGCTTTAGAAAGGTATGCTTTTGATTTGGGTATGGCACTGGCAGTGCCCTTGAATACTCAAATAGTCGTCTCTTTTGTCGTCTGAAACCGTATTATTTGATTTCTTAAGCCAGGGACAACCTTGTATTCTTGCAACGCTGGTTCGACAAATTCCCACAATACAAGCACAGGGATTTGTTTCTAACTGGGGAAAGTTATGCAGGTACCTCTCTCATGTCCACCAATTAAGAACAACAGGTCATTACGATTATTATTATTATTATTTCTTCTCACACTTTCTTCTATCAACATATCAGGGCACTATGTTCCTCAACTCGCAAAGCTCATGATTGAAATCAACAAAAAGGAGAAGACATTCAATCTTAAAGGCATAGCTGTAAGTAACATAACATGGTTCATTGTTACCAACTATTCTTTTTTCTTGAACATTTAGCAAGTATGAGATTTGAGGTGTTTCCAGGGAAGCTTAGTTGTACTCTATTGTTGTATTGTAGTTGGGTAATCCAGTCCTAGAATACGCCACTGACTTCAATTCAAGGGCAGAGTTCTTCTGGTCTCACGGATTAATATCAGATTCAACGTACAAAATGTTCACTGGAGTGTGTAATTATTCGCGGTACGTAAGTGAATACTACAGAGACTCGGTTTCGCCTCTTTGTTCGAAGGTGATGGGTCAAGTTAGTAAAGAAACCAGTAAATTTGTGGACAAATACGATGTCACCCTTGACGTGTGCATCTCATCGGTGCTTTCACAATCTAAAGTTATTTGTCCTCAAACCCAAGTGAGCCTTACTCTCTTTACACTTTTTTATGAATCTAATTGTTTATCAACATTGGCTTGTTTTGTTCATTATTGACTTAAAACTTGCTGCTGTTACCTTGCACTTGCAGCAAGCAAATGAGAGAATAGATGTATGTGTAGATGACAAAGTTACAAATTACTTAAACCGAAGAGATGTACAGAAGGCACTCCATGCCAGGCTTGTTGGAGTTCGCAAGTGGGATGTCTGCAGCAAGTAATTAATTTCTCCCCACTTTGCTACTTACCAAATTGATTAAAAGACCTTATAGTCATCAATTATAATTTAATCTAACCCAGTAATCATTTTCACCTGCATTGCCTTGGTAACAGCGTCTTGGACTATGATATGCTCAACCTGGAATCACCTACACTCCCTGTAGTTGGATCACTTGTAAAAGCTGGAGTGCGGGTCTTAATTTACAGGTAATTAACTAGACCAAACATTTTTCTTCTCTTTAATATTACATTTAATTGCTTACCTCAAGGCTCATATGTCTTAATGCCATAGTTAACCATTAATTGTTCTCACTACAGTGGAGATCAAGATTCTGTGATTCCATTGACTGGGAGCCGCAGCTTGGTTCATAAACTTGCAAGGCAGTTAGGACTGAATACAACAGTACCTTACAGAGTATGGTTTGAAGGACAGCAGGTACAACACTAACTTATTGCTAGTATGGACCTTAGTGATAGTGAGACATTGATGCTTTTCAGACTTCAAAGCTCATTTTGTGCCAAACTTTACACATAATCTCAAGTGTATGTGTATGTGCATAAACTAATATCAGTTTATTAAACTCTTTGTTTAGGTTGGTGGGTGGACTCAAGTTTATGGCAATATGCTCTCATTTGCCACCGTTAGAGGTGCCTCCCATGAAGTTCCTTTCTCGCAGCCTGAGAGATCGCTTGTGCTATTCAAGTCATTCTTGGAAGGCAGGCCTCTACCTGAAATTTTCTGACATACTGTTTTACTCTTTTGTGATTTACGTGAGATTGTAAGTAAGCCTGTCATTTAATACTACATAATCACTACAGGAATGTATTAATTGTGCAAAATGTCAAAAGAAAGCTGGAAATTTTTTATTTTTTTTTCCTTTCCCCTCCTTTTCTATGTGTGTGTGTGGAGACCTGTTAATTTTTCTGTCAAATGTAACTTTCCATGGGTTAGAAATTTTGTACAAATGTTGTAAGAGAGTGCAACTGGGTTCTCTTCTCGTAAATTTTGCAGCAAACAAAGACAGATGATTATCTCCCTCCCCTATTTCTTTAATTCTACCTGCCATATTAACATCAACGATGTCGCTTTAGATTCATTGTCTGAATTGGTAAAGACAGATCCAACCCAGAACTTGTTCTTCCCCAACTGCGTGCTTAAAATATCACTTTGAATACACTGTTGTGTTGCGTTCCCATGATCTGAGATTGTTATGATATTGCCTCAATTTTGAATCCATGCAGCAGTATAAATGACAAGACTCTGGAGAATCTTGTGATTGAGTCCAAGTTAATTAAAAGCATGGCTTTCGGACAGCTTGTATTGTGCCAACTCATAATCTACATTGCACAGGTATCAGGACAAAATTTGTTAAATTCTGAAGAAACAGTGCAAAACATGGTCTGTCATCATCATATTGGACTCATTTGCTCTATCTTATCGTACCGAGGGGCCAAAGATAGAATCCCTCATTTCCACGAATGCTACTCTGACTTCATTTTGGGCTCCTTCATGTACTATACCACTCCATCACCCAAGGACTGCTTGCAGATAACTGCTGCTTATACTTTATGGCACATGTGGAAAGCCATACGCGAAGCTCTCTGTCTCTCTTCGACACATTTTACTTCTTTTTTTTCTTTTCTTTTTTGTTTATTGAGAGATTCCCACATGATAAATTTATAATTAAAAAAAAAAAAAATCAATTTCCTTAACAAGAAAAGAAAATTTTCCTAACAAGATAATAGACCGTTGGGAGATCTCGTATTATATCTATAACCGACAGAAAATATAATGTAAAGGCGGTGGTAACTCACTGGCAAGGGAATAAATAAATATGATGGTACTTTGAGAAATAAATTAATTCGGTGACATTAATATATATGATATAATAATAGTTATAAGTATAACCTATCACCGTCCCTCATTTCTAACCCAAAGAAAAAGGAGGTGGTGTCCGGTGATAGTATTCTTCATTTGCTCTCTCTCTTTGCTGAAAGGAAAGCTAAACTGCCATTTCCAATTCCAACCCACCTTTTTGCCTTTTCTATTCGCCGACCCAGTCCCACTGCTTTTCTTTTCGTTTCTTTTCTACTTGTATAGTATAAGTATACTATTACTAACATATCTTAATTGTAACACGAGAGCGAAAGTAGAGTACTAGAGAATATGTATAAGCACTCTCTCTCTCTTGTCTCCGGTTTTCTGCTCCAAAATCTTGTACTAGTGGGGCACCATAACCCTGAAAATCGTCCAAGCTCACTCTTTCTCTCTCTCCACCCTTAAAAAAGTAAACCATTCCGTGCAATTTTCTCTACTAATTTGACTTATCTTTAATACTTTGTTAGATGGCAAAAGAGCAAAAGCAGGACCCTGCAGTTGCACTCTTCAACTCCCTGCACCACCATTACCAGGTTTTGTCACCCCTACCATCCTAACCTTCCATTATTTTTTCTTTTCTTTTATGGAAATAAAAAAAGAGTAAAAATATAATAATTTCACCCACCATATGTCCTTAATTTAGATCTTATAAAGTGAAATGTGATCTTGTTGATCTATTATTTGGATCATATTCACAATTCACACTGGCCCTGATAACCTTTGATCTTGGTTGGTAGTTTTATATAAACCTAGAGCTAGTAGTGGTTTCGTTTCGTTTTGTTTACATGTGGAAATTGCAGGACAAAGACGAAGGTAACAAATTGAACGTAGGATCGGACGAGCCTGAGGCCCCATTGCCTCTCACCGCTACTTCCAGGGTGTGCCCCCTCACTCACTCGTGCTAACTTGTATTTTGCATTCTGCTGCAACTGCAATTGCCATTTTCAATAACTGCAAGTTGCAAAACATAAAAAACTTCAATTTGGTTTGGAATCGATAATGCAGGTGTTGTATATGTTGGGAGACATCACAGCAGGGCCTGCGTTTAGGTTCACGCAATGGCTCGAATTGGTTCGTAAACGCACTGCCAAATATCGCTCCTCTGGCTTCCCCCACCGCCCTTCAAGGCTGCCCGATATCATGCCTTCTAGGTAACTCTGTTTTTTTTTTTCCCTTTTTTTCCAATAACTGTTATTGGATTTTTTTGTTTTCCCCCTTTTCTTCTCTGTTTTCTTTTCTGGTCTAATAAGTAATAACCCTGGTGTCAGAAATGTCCAGTGTATCCACTGATAAATCTTAGTTAATAAAGTAATCCAGAACTAGTTAATAATACCTCTCTTTTAATGAATAAACTGACTACTATTCTAGACTTGAGTGAGTGGATTTTAGGCAACAAATCAACGTCTGTTATGTGTTTATTGTGCCTATGTGTTGCTAATAGTGATTAGTGAACATAATTTTTTATTCAGTGTGGGAGAATCAACTGAGGATGCAAAATGTCATCCTCTCCCTGAGCAAACAACAGAAATCAGTTTGTGGGAAAGGCTCAGTAAAGCTGCAATGTTAGACATTGAATCAAGTTCCTTTTCTTGGGACACGCTTTCTTCACTGCACCATACTGAACACAGTAGCAGCAATGAACATTCTGAGGATGAAATGAACAAAGCTCTTGAGGTTCGTCATCTTCTGTACTAAATACAAGCACAAATACAATACATCTTCACATTTTTCTTAGGGTGTTTTGAAGTTGATGAGTGAATATGGAAAAAGGGTTAATTTTTCCAATGTAACTCAGATGTCATACGATACCAATATAGGTACCATGTGTAGCACCACTGTTTGTGCTTTGTGAGGATTTACTCCCTGGACTTTTTGGGTACAAGCACAAATAAACAGTGTTTGTGTTTCAGCATCTACCCTTTAAGTCGCCCTTTCTGGGTATCAACACCATTTCCAATGTACATGGATACCTTTTTTTATGTCCCTGTTATTAATTTTATGTTGTATTTCTTCTTTGGTAATACAGAATAAGAGAAGAAATATGCGAAAACTGTTTATTTTCTTATCTGCTCCCTCAACTTCTCTCAGCTGTGTGCACATAGGTAACTGTAAATTCTGGGGGAGTTGTCTTCTTTGCCTTTTTCAATCACCTCGGGAATACTGATACTTTTCCAAAGGAGGCAGCAGCTGTCATAAAAATATCATCATCAAGAATGGCAACCCAATCTGAGCGCCTTGGTTATGAATTTGCGAAGTGGTTGGGAGTTCGAACTCCACAGGTTGTGGCATTAATTTGTACCTAACACAACCGTAATATCTGCAAGCTTAGGCTTCTACCATATTTATCATCTTCTGTTTCTTACTTTTTCTGATAAGTCATTCTATTTGGAAAATCAGGCTAGAGTCATTCACAATACCAGTCCAGAGTGGCTCCAAATGAAAGAAGCGACAGAGAAAGCTAGAAATGCAGCAAATTCTGAAGGAGATGAAATTGGTGAAATGACATGTTTAGAGCTTTTGGAAGCACTTGAGCTTAGCCGATGCCTATTTTTTATGAGGTATGATTCAAATCTAGGTTTAATATGATCAGGTTCCATAAATGGCAGGATGAAAAATCTTTGCTTTGCCACTTCAGCTCATTCTGACTTAAATGGATTAGACATGGCTAAATTTCACATATAAACATTCTTGATTTCACAGATTTTACTTAAATTATATTTTTATGAGAATAGATTGGCTAGTTTCTTCTATTTTATAAGAAAACCAATGAAAGGAATGATACTTATAGTCATGATTATACTTTGTTTGTCCCTGTTATTCCCTCTATTTTGCTCTGATAAAAAAGTGCCATCTAAAGTGGATAGACTCTAGAGAGCTTGTGTCCTTGGACAAAGGAGGCCTTTATCCATGGTTCATTGAAAGATTTTTTCTTGATAGTTACACAGTGCACTAAGCCATGTAAGGACCCTTAAACCTCATTTATTCAATAATTTATTTATATATTTTTTCAAGAGAGGAAGTTTTTGGAACTTTTTCGACAATAGCAGTTTCTATCCTTCTGGGTGTAACTGGCAGTAAGGTGAAGGGCATAGTTGAAATAGAAGGTATAGAAGATTCTCTTTTTGAAAAGACATTTCTTAAAATCTCAACCTCTTTTATTTTCATACTTTTGATGATTGTTCCCTGAAATAATGCTGCTAAATTCTCGTTCCTTTTGTTTGGCCATCACAAAATTGCTCTTCATGGGTGGGCTTGATGGAATACTATCAAATGTGGCTTTGTAGCTATATCCTCCTTTATTGTAAGCTTACGTGAAAATACAAAAAATAGCATGTTTCAATCTTGATAAAATAATTAAGACTGAATGTTTTCTGGGAATCACTGGTAATCAACTTAGTGTTTGTTTTTTGCTCTTGTGCATGTGTGATGGTGTTCAATGTAATTGGAAGTAGGTGTAGTATGAAAAGAAACTGTTTCATTGCTAGGAAATCTCTCTGCTGAGTTTTGAGTGGAAGTACCTAAACCTAATCCATTGTGACCTTTCCCCAGAAAATAGAATTGCAGCAATAAATATGGTATCATTTATTGCAAAAGCACATGGTTATTCTTTTACAAGTTAACTTTTGATTGGGTGTTCTAAAGATAACGTTCTGCTTGCAGTTATGTACATGGTTCACCCTTACTTGAAAGTTCAAGTGCATTTGAGTCACGGGAGTCTTCAGAAAGAACATCAGCAGCTCTTGGCAGGGTATTGATGCTAGATCTTGTCATCAGAAATGAAGATAGGCTCCCATGTCGTGAACTTCGATGGCGTGGGAATTCTGCTAATTTGTTGTTGGCTGAAAAGATGACCTCTGTAAATACAGATACGCTAGAAGCAGCCTTTGATTCTGCAATTAATCGATATAGACCGAGGGTGCTTAGGGCACTTCAAAAAGAAAGAAGGTCAACTTCAGTAGATAGTAGGTATAGTAGTTCTGGTTCTCATAATCCTGGATTGGTATCACAGGCCTCTGATCTTTCAGAGATCACGGAATCACCAAGATCAAGCTCAATGAGCCTTAAAAGTGAAACATCAGATGAATCACTGTGCACTGATGTTAACATAGTGGCTATTGATTCTGGTGTGCCCCGCCGGCCTCCTGCTGGAAAACGTGCAAATGATCATGTCAATTATCCTAAGTTGGTTGAGTTACTCCTCAATAGTTCTGGGTTTGCTTCTAACTTGTTACATGATATAACTGGAGGGAAATTAGGATCTCCACTGGAAGACACAAATACAACAACTGATGTACGTACAAGTGACATGGCACCAGTAGCTCATGAGTTCCGTAGAGGTTTCCGTGCTGCTCTGAGGGATCTGCAGGGATTCCATATATTTCTACTCACACTTCACCAGAAGCTTGATAGCTTACTACGAGCATTTATGAACATTATAAGCAAAATATCAATGGGGGAGTGTGACAAAGAAGATTCAGTGATTCCTGACTCACCTTCCCAGGCTACTGGAGGTGTTAATGATAACCATCCAGATTTTAGTGATTCAGAATCACAAAGAACTGCTCCAAGGGCATCATCTTCAGGCAATAAAGAAAGCTCAGACTCTCCTTCTCCTATGTCAAAAGAAAGTTGGCATGCAAAGTTCTATAAAGGAAATGGGGAACCACTTCGTTGTCTCCGCTTGACAACAAAACTCCGTGACTTCCAAAAATTTGCCAAGGTTGGTCTTGTAGGAAACATAACCTTGTTTACTAGTTGCATGATTTTGATGCTGCTGGTAGATTCATCCAAGTATTGATTTGGTGCATTTTCTTGGATAAATCATAAGTGAACAGTCTGGCATAGTTTTATGATTCATTAGACTAGCTTCTTGCATGTCTGTTTGCACTGCATTGACTACAGTGGACAATGCTGGTGATTCTGACTAGGAGGTGCACTCTTGTTGCTTTCGTTAATTTTAAGGGGTAGCATGGATTTTGGTGAATCAGATTGATTAATTTTTATTTGGGAAACATGTGTTACTCTGTTATTCTGGTGTCTGTGAAAATGTTAACTGATGTGGTTGCATTGTGTAACATAGACCAGAAGGCAAGGCCAATGACCAAAACATTGGAAAATGTGGGTTTTCAATTGAATATTTGCTAGCAATTCCATTCACCTTAATTCTGTATGTGTGAATTCCATTTACAATCCTGCGTCTCTGGGTGATGAGCAAATAGGAAAGAACATTTTAAGCTAGCAGTTTCCTTGCCAGATAGAACAGCATTCATTACCCTGTATGGACCCTTTTTATTCTCCTTTCTTACACTTCATCATGCTCCCCAGATTGATGCAGAATCTAGCAAAGAGTTGGAACAGTGGAATGAAATGCTTAAAAATGATGCCATCAAGCTATGCCAGGAGAACAATTTCAATACAGGATTTTTTGAGGGTAGTGATAATAACTGTGTTGTTGATGCTTATGAACTGAAGGTAACCTTCAAATCTAATTCTGTCCAGTAACTAAATGACTAAGTTTCCTTTGAATTTACATATTAATGTTCAGGATTTACCCTTGGTAACTTTCAGGTCAGACTTGAGCATATCCTTGAGAGGATTGCATTGATATCTGAGGCTGCTAACACAGAGAAGCCTTCTGCTGTTACAAATAGTCTGTTCATTGGTGGAGCACTAGCTGCAAGATCTGTATACACACTGCAGCACTTGGGAATCACACATATTTTGTGTTTGTGTGCCAATGAAATTGGGCAGTCAGATTCTCAGTTTCCTGATCTATTTGAGTACAAAAATTTCTCTGTAAGATTTCCTTCGTTTTTTTTTTTTTTTTTTCTTGCTGCCATTCTATTGACTTATTACAGAGGTTTAGTTTCTCTGAGAACCTCAGTTTTCTTGTTTGACATAAAACACCCTGCATTCATTGTTAGAAGTTAATATAGTACTCTAGCAGTAAGATTTTTGTTCATCCCCCACTATAATAATTTCTGGGATTTTCCAATAATTATTTAGTTTCTCTACTCCACAACCATTAATCAAAACACCCCTATGGTTTGGCAAATTGACAAGCTTGTAAATCAAGTGCAAATATTCCCACAATACCAACGTACTTAACCAACTGTTATATGACGAGCCACAATTGAAATTCTATTCTTGCTTTTTCTTTCTTTCTTGTTTAGTTTTTTGGTTCCCTTTCCCTCAGTATTTACATTAAGTTTGATTTCCTTTGGCTGATATTAGGTAGAATATTGTGATATAGCAATATGCTCACCTAATTTCAAGAAATAAGTCAAATTATCTATTACTACTAGTTAAGCCCATCTTCAATATTTTCTTGCTTAATCGTGCTATATATTTACTCTTCAATATGGTATGCTGTAGTCTTGTTTTTTTGCATATCTGTAATATGTATTTATTTATGGTATGTCACATTACCAACTACATTTTTAGTATCAGATTCAAGGATATTTATATTCAGACTTATTCTGTTTGCTCTTCCATGTAAGCAGGTATGTGACAACGAAGATACTAGCATCAACAGCATATTTGAAGAAGCTTGTGATTTTATTGATTATGTTGAACAAAGAGGACAGAGAGTTTTAGTTCATTGCTTTGAAGGGAGAAGCAGAAGTGCCACATTGGTCCTTGCTTACTTAATGCTTAGGAAGTAAGTAAAAACGTAGTAATATTATACAATTTAGGTATACTAGAGAATGATGCAATTTGTTGAGATGGACCTCACATCTGTCAGAACTTGTGCTGAAAAAGATCAGGTCCATTACCTAATATATGAAACCACTATCCTCCAGAAAGATTCAATAGGTGGAATTGTAGTTAAATCAAATAATTGAGCCTCACTGTATAATTATACTTAATAATTATTTATCTTATCATATAGATTTCTTGGTAAGTAGAATAGTTTTTTAAATTTATTATTTTTATCTAGTTGAGATTAGATTTAGAATTATTTGACTTGTATAGTCATCAGTTATTGACATGGTTGAATGCCATAAAGCAATCCAATTTTAATCACCATATGAAATCATGAGCTCTTATTCTCCAATTTTTACAAGAGTATTATTTCTAGTGACGTGTAACAGTTTTGGAACTGAGAGCTTTTGTGGTGCAGGAACTTCACTCTATTAAAAGCATGGAATGCTCTGAAACGAATTCATCGTCGAGCACAGCCCAATGATGGTTTTGCAAAGATCTTATTGGAACTAGATCAGAAATTGCATGGGAAGGTTTCCATGGAATGGCAGCAACGGAAACCTATGATAAAAGTTTGCCCCATCTGTGGGAAGAATGCTGGCCTGAGCAGCAGCTCACTTAAGCTCCATGTGCAGAAATCACATAAAAAGCTATCATCGGGGAGCGTAGACAGTGCCATGACAATGGAGATTCAGAAGGCTTTAATGGCTCTGAAGATTAGTCGAGGAGGGAGTGTCAGCCCCACGCAAAGGTAGTCTCATTCCATTATGAATGAGTAGGAACTATACATTTCTTCATTTGACCATCGCAAAAATATTAGGTCACTCAAGAATGTTCCTATTCAGGTTTGTAATTTTGGTGAGGTAAAAATTAGCCTTATCAGTATCTAAGTCTTTGCTTTCAAATTTGTTTTCTTCTAGACTTGTATGTAAAAGGAGTATAGAAGTTTCGAAGTTCGTTCGGTATACTTGTTGTATATTTAGTCATGTAATATATGTACATTGGGATCACAGGAGTTGTAGAATGAAGTTAACATAAAAAGCCTTCTCATGCAAGAGGGGATGGTATTCCGAAGATGCTTGTGATTTTCATTCGATATATCTTCGCAGCCAGCTTTATAATTAAAATGCATCGAGCCTCTCAAGTACCCAATTTGTAGAACAAGTATTACTTCTATGCAACCTGAAGTGTGCACTCGCAGCTTTTGTTATCACAAATCAGACAAACGACACTGGTTGCCCCATTAAGACAAACTTGAAATATCACTTGGTTATAACTCTTAACTATTCTGTTGCTAATTGAGCTGATTATCTTCGTGAGGATCTATCACTGCCACACATCTACTAAAGACCACACAAGTCATTACACCATATTGATAGTTTACAGTAATGCAGGGTCAGGGATAATGTTACATCATTGTGGATGTACTGTTGAATTTTAAAAAAAAAAATACCTTGCTTCCCATGAAATGGATAATGCACACTATCCCTGGTATGACAAACACCGCCGTATTTTTCTTCTCGCTTTCCTTTGCTTGGACATGTGTGCAAACACGCCTTAGACGGTGTAGTCAAGAAAATGCTTTTGGTCCATTGAAAAGCAGAACAGACTATGACTACTGTTTAAACGAAATTAGTACAAACAACATCTAAGCAAAGACAACCACATTACGAGGACAGCTTATACAGGGAGTGCCTCCGGTAAAGACTCGGGGGCACCACTGCTACCATTAAGCACAATCACATTACCATCAGAATCGACATCCACTATAACAGAGTCACCCTCTTTGATTTCTCGTGCGAGCATCTTCTCAGCCATGCTGTCTTCCAATAGTCTCATTATGGCTCTTCTTAAAGGCCTAGCTCCATAACTTGGGTTGTAACCTTCCTCGACCACTCTATCCCTGAATCTCTCCGTCACTTGAAGCTCAATATCTTTGGCCTTCAGTCTCTCGAATACCTCCTTCAGCATTATGTCAGCTATATCCTTCACCTCCAGCTTTGTGAGTTGTCTGAAAACAATCATCTCATCCAACCTATTCAAAAACTCTGGCCTAAAGTATTGTTTCAGTTCCTCAGTGACCAAGCTCTTGATTCGATTATAACTGCTATCCTTCTCATCATAATCAAGGTCAAATCCTATTCGGCGACCTCCTTTCTCAATCACACTGCTTCCAACATTTGATGTCATTATAAGAAGTGTGTTCTTGAAGTCCACAGTTCTGCCCTTACTATCTGTTAGCCTTCCATCTTCCAGGATTTGAAGCATCATGTTGAATACATCAGGATGGGCTTTCTCAATCTCATCAAAGAGTACAACAGTGTAGGGCCGACGCCGAACTGCCTCAGTCAGCTGACCACCCTCAGTGTAACCGACATATCCTGGTGGTGAGCCAATGAGTTTAGACACGGTGTGCCTCTCCATGAACTCACTCATGTCAAGCCGGATCATGGCTTCTTCGGAGCCAAAATAGTACGCCGCCAATGCTTTTGCCAGCTCGGACTTACCCACGCCAGTTGGACCAGAAAAGATAAAGCTGGCAATGGGACGATTTGGGTTCTTCAATCCAACCCGAGCTCGGCGAATAGCCCGACTGATAGCTTTTACTGCTTCATCCTGACCAATGACTCGCTTATGGAGGGTCTCTTCCATCTTGAGGAGGCGATCAGATTCATCTGTTGACACTTTCTCAACAGGAATACCAGTCCAGGAGGAGACGATATGTTGAATGTCAACTTCAGTCACAAGAGGACCACTATCTCCTGCCTCACTCTCTGCCTTGCTCATCTCCTTGCCTTTCTCTACAAGCGCTGATATCTGTGCCTTAAGATCCATTTCTTTATCTCGTAGCTCGCCAGCCTATTCAAAAAGCATTACTTTTCTAAGGCAAACATTCAATTATCTTGTTGAATCAACATCCTCAAAATAATCTTGATGTGGTATACATTACCTTTTCAAAGTCTTGGTTGCGAACTGCTTCTTCTTTCTCCTTCACGATCTGCCTGACCTCCTTGTCCAGCTCTCTTGCTTCTTCAGGCAACTGAAAGTACAAAAATCTAGCTCAAGTAACCCAAAGAAAAGACAGAACTACTAGCTAAGTAGTATACAAACAATATACCTGTGCATGACGAAGCCTGACCCGGGAACCAGCTTCATCAATCAAATCTATAGCTTTATCAGGCAGAAATCTATCACTGTAGAGGACAGAATTATTTATAAACCACAAAACACTGGTTAAAAATTGAAGCATTCAATTAATCTGAAAATATTAAGCAATTATATTAGAAATCCAAAATAAAACAATGTGAAACAACTCCAAGAGCACTTTCCAATGCTGAATCCAATTAGCCATGCATGAAGTTAATCCAGCAGAAAAAAGCCATTTTTAACTTGAAACATAGAAAAAGAATCTTGTGTATTCCAACATCAATGGGGGCAAAAGGTGCAGATAAATCAACTATTTCTGGATAACAAACCTGATATACTGGTATGAGAGCTGCGCAGCAGATATAAGGGCTTCATCAGTATAGCGGAGCTTGTGGTGAATCTCATAACGTTCTCTAAGTCCTTTCAAAATTTGAATGGTTTCATCCACACTAGGCTCTGGCACTTTGACTGGTTGGAATCGCCTCTCCAAAGCTGGATCTTTCTCAATGTGTTTCCTGTATTCATCCAGTGTTGTTGCTCCTATACACTGGATAATTTATTAAGCAGACAATTCTTAGGCACAGTTCCAATATAAACACAGCAGCTGTATTTAACTCAATTAAAAGAAATGCATTCTGATAGCCAAGTTTCCTTCAGGAGTTAGAAATAGATAAAGTCATCTCTTTCTTTATCCAAGAGAAGGCATTTCTAGTTTGCATGGACCAATCATGGATCATTTTAAAAAAAACAAAAAATCTACAACAAAATTAGGTAGGCTGCTAGTATAGTTCCTACCCATGATTCTGCTATTTACTGAAATAATTTTACTGGAATATAGGACAAATTAGAAAGAGAAGTCTAAGGTGTCCATTTCACATTCTAAAATTGACCAAATTCAAACTTATTTGGAAGTTCAACCAGCGATCATTAGTTGCTGTAGCATATTATTTAGTCCTGACCAGTAACAACTTTTGACCATCCAATAAAATTGATAATAGACATCTGACCTACACCAGTCCTATATATATACATATTATGTATCATAATGGTTCAATTGCTTAACTGTATGAACATTTAACAACCACAAGAAAGATCACATGTCCTTTTGTGGATGGCCAATTTTAACATATAATTAGCAACACATAAAAGAGTAGGCCTTTTTGTCCCATTTATGAGAGAACTTAAAAGAGCAACATAGTCAGAGAGAGTATAAAATCCAACAACCACAATAGGAAACAATTTGATTCCGAGGTCATAGATGAAAAAGAGTATATCCATTTTATACATGCGGAGGGCCAAAATTACCTGCAGTTCACCTCTTGCAAGAGCTGGTTTTAATATGTTTGCAGCATCAATTGCCCCTTCAGCAGCTCCTGCTCCAATTAGAGTGTGCACTTCATCAATAAAAAGTATTATCTCATCACTTTGTTTAATTTCCTCCATTAGTTTCTTTAATCTCTCCTCAAACTCTCCACGATATTTTGTTCCAGCTACAAGTAGACCCATATCCAGGGTTATAACCTAAATAACACAAAATGGGGGGAAGAAAGGTTAGCAGATATAATAAGAGATTAGAGAACAATGGTACAGGCATTATAGGATAACTACTCATAAAAATCCATATAATATAAGATCCAAGTGCTCCCAAAATCAGCATTAACCTTCTTGATCATTTATGATTTACGGCCATAAGCTTGACAAGATTAATAAGATAGGATCCGGAGAAGTCAAAAGAAAATTGAGCAGAACAGGGTTTAACATATCCCGGAACTATTAAAAAATCTATGATAAACACCCACAAATTCAAGCATTTTAAACAACACTCATCTTAGACTAATTACTGAAACACAAATTCGTATCACACAAACAGACAACTGAAAATGAGACAGGGTGTCGAAGATACTGGCTTAACAATCTTTGTGCAATAGATTCCTTGTTTTCCAACATGTAAAACTCCATGCAGGGAAATACAAGAACATGATACTATTTGAAATTAAGCTTTGCAGACTGCCAGCAAACTGAACATGGTAGATCATACTGATGCAAAACAAACATGGTAGATCATACTGATGCAAACGGAACATGGTAGATCATACTGATGCAAAACAAACATGGTAGATCATACTGATGCAAACGGAACATGGTAGATCATACTGATGCAGAGAACAGAAAATCCCTAAATTGAACTTACTATAACTTAAAAAGTAACTGTAAAGAACAGTGTTAAAAGGATTTCTATTGACCTTCTTCCCCTCTATGGTTTCAGGTACGTCACCATTTGCTATCCGCTGAGCAAGACCTTCAGCAATAGCTGTCTTCCCAACACCAGGTTCTCCAATAAGACAAGGATTGTTTTTAGTACGACGACCTAAAATTTGAGTAACACGTTCTATTTGCTGCTGCCTTCCCACAACTGGATCCAATTTTCCCTAAGAAAGAGCCCAGAGAAATAATCAAAGCTTTACACAGAATGAAGCATCATCTACCATCTATCATAAAGAAAACGGGAACTTGTCAAATACCTCCTCTGCTAGCTTGGTCAAATTGGTACCATACTCCTCCAAAGTTGGCATCTTATTGCCACTGCTTCCAGGGCCAACGGTAGCAGTGACACTGTCAGCACTCTCGCCAACCATTCGAATAACCTGAGCCCATCCAGCGCAAAGTTTAATAATAAACTCAAAAATCAAAGATAGCAACCAATGGACTCATACTATAATCAGCTCGCAAAGAGAATGAATAAGAACATAATACTAGCCTGTGTGCGTATATTAGTTGGATCAGCACCAAGATTTTCAAGAACACGTGCTGCTACACCTTCACCCTCACGTAGGAGACCCAATAGCAAGTGCTCAGATCCAATATAATTATGACCTGAAAATTTCAAGAAATGCGGCTCATAGGCTCATATTCCCAGCAAGCTAAAATGAAATATTATAATTCAAAGCATCCAATTTCTATCAATAAAATGCAAAACACCATAATGTAAATAGCCTACAATTTAGATTTGAATGTATTTAATGAAAGGTGAGTTGAACTTTAACTTTCACAAAAAGCAACTTCTGAGAAATTTACCAAACACACTGATTTAATATTTGTGCTTACCATACCCCACAAAAACCAATCCCAAACTCAGCCTGTAATTTTGATAATATATATGAACAGAAGAAAGATGGAGTAAGTTACCAAGTTGGCGGGCTTCCTCCAATGAGAGTTCCAAAACACGCTTTGCACGGGGAGTAAATGGAATCTCAACTGCAACAAATCCGCTACCCCTTCCAATAATCTTCTCCACTTCTACACGTGCGTCTTTAAGGTTGATTCCCATAGACTTTAGAACCTTAGCAGCAATACCAGTGCCTTCACCAATAAGACCCAACAGAATCTGCTCTGTTCCAACAAAATTGTGACCAAGCCTTCTTGCTTCTTCCTGTGCTAGCATAATCACTTTGATTGCTTTCTCTGTGAAACGCTCAAACATGGCTTTAGGTACACATCTACTGGCCCTTGATCGTCGGGAAGAAGTTGCAATTGAAACCTTAGAATGGAAATCTCGTCCAGGTCTAAGTGTAGTGTCCACAGGATTCAAAGCACGTAGTCCTGAGAAACCATTCATTCTTAATCCAGGCACACTTAAAGAAGACATCATTCTGACTGGTCTTCTGGCCCTTCCTGATCCCCTATTTTGATTATGTCTTTGCCTAGCCACTAGACCAGGCACATTAATTGACTGAGCCAAAACCCTAGCCATGACTCCTGAATAGTTGGCTGCATTTGTTGATGAGACATGTTAATTGACAAGTAACATCAGAATGCACTCAAACATGGGCATTTTCAGAAAATAAGCATTTCGGACCAAAAAAGTTTGTTGTACTATTTGCAAGAATCAAACAAACAATATTAAATGAAGCAGTAAGTCACAACTAAACGGTTATGAAAAAAGAAAAACTCAACCTATGGTAAATAAACCCAGAAACTTAACTTCTTACACACATACAATATTAATACAGAGAATTAGAAATTGTTCTCAGATCATAATCAACTACGCACCCCCCCTCCCCCCCCCAAAAAAAAAAAAGATTCAAAATCAAACAAATTCCAACCGAAGCGAACTAAGATATGAAATACAATAATACTAGCACACAGTTCATTATTTAAGAGCATCAGTTGCCCCAACCGTGCATATTCCTTCTAGGCTAATAGAGAAGATTGAACAACGAGTTCAGCTATTGAACAGAAGACTAACAATTAACCCTAAGAAATGACTAATCAAAGAGCCAGAACAGCATTTCATCTGAAAAAGTTTATGACAGACAAACTAATTAAAACAAATACGACCCTAACAATCAGCCAAAGATTATATAAGACCCAAGAGTGCAGCTTGTATAATAATTGACAAAGCGACTAGTTAACTTAAGAATAAGATCTTATCTGGAATGAGCACTATTCAGAAATGCTACATTTAATTAATCAGCACATAGTAACCAAAACAGCACAGAGGAAAGTCAATTCAACAAACACCTGGTGCCCTCTGAGCATTAAAGATTCAGCACTAAACTAGTACCCAAAAAGAGTAAAAATCATTGGTCAATGGATAAACCCCAATCCCAAAGTCGAGCAACAATAGAGACGACGACTCACTTCCAGAGCCAAACTCCAAAAACCTAATTCAAACAGATTATACATCGACCAACTACCAGACCAAGCGAATAAGTTAAATTAATAAATAACTCACCCAGAAGCCCTCGATAGATATTGGCTAAATAATTCAAATGAACCCGAAAAGAGAACGTAAGAGTAAAAGATGAAGATTAAATATAAGAAAAGAAATAGAAGAAAATGAGAAAGCAGGAGAGAGAGACCTACAGGGAGGTCGTCTTTTCAAAAGAGAAAGAGATGAGAGAAGCCGTTTATATCGGCTCAGGGGGAGGCAATGAGATAGATGTGGTCGTCAATGGGCGGGCGCTAACCCTTCCCCTCAAGATATCTATCCCTTCCGTCACACTAACACCGTCTATAGACTATAGTCATACACTGCCGCATCAACCTTGATGCACCGTCATCTATCCTATCATTTTAACACACACTAATCATCACCGTCATTAATAATTCTCAGCGTCACCGACCCTCAAGCAACGTAAGATGCGTCGTTCAAAAACGTTTTTCCCGAGGTTGTGTCTGCAAATGTGACACGTAGTCGGCTGGGATTGAACTATCACAACCCTCTGTGGGCCCACGACAATTATCTGCAAGTCAAAAGAATTTCCAATTCCAATACTCACCCTAGATATTTAATCGGGCTGACCAGTTTGCCCTTCCTTGCCACGCCCTGATTGGCCGTTATACACTGGGGAGGTGGATTAGGAAAGAAGAATCAAAAGGGGAAACTGAAATATCAACGTCGCTGTAGCAAAGCCGTAGACGAGAGCATTTGGGTTGGGAGGGTTCTACGACTAATACAGTAATACTATTGGCTATTTGCTAGTATCTTCGTAGAGTGTCAAGAAGAAATAATGGTCGACAATTTGCTCTTGTTTTTATTAGGAGATTTTTAAGCAATATATTTGAAAATAAAATCCCCACTTAGTGGGACCTTAAATTGTTGGCAAGAACTATGTTTCAACTTTGTTTCCCCAAAAAAAAACAAAAGAAGATATCTACTAATCAAAGCTCCATTGCATTGGTTAAAAAATAGAAGAGAAAAATTCAGTAGGCTTGCATATCAAAGACTGCTGTCGGCCCATCATCTTATTTGTTAATTGCTTAACCTTTTTTTTTCCTTTTAGGATCCTAGCCCAATTTTAAGGGAAACAAAAAAAACCTTTTATGCATTTGGTTAGATAAGATAAAAAAATAAAAAATAGCATTGGCTGTTTCCTTGTTCATCCATTTTACCAAAATATAAACATGATACATAAACACATAGAATGTAATATAATTAAGAGCATTTTCTGAAAACTTTCAATCAAAATATAAAAATAAAAAATTGTTAAGCTATTATTCTGTTCCCAAACTGTTGATGTCATTCTCAATTTTTTTAAATTGGTCCTTCACTCCTTATTTTGGTTTCAATGTTGTCCCTCCGACGTAGTAGTGTTAACTACGAATCTAGCACCAATGATGGAATTGTGGGCTTTTGTCGAATGGGCTACACTAGCTAATAAGTCATCATGAATGTCATCGAAATTTGTAGAGTAAAATTTTTTTTTTATCCTTGAAAGATTATTTTGGTGACACTCTAGTCTTTAAAAGATTTTTAGTGATAAATTAGTCCTTAAAAGATCATTATGTATGTCATTTTAGTCTTCCGCTAGGGTCTATTAGTGGGACTTAATAGAAACTGTCACGTGGCACGTTAAGTGTTGACATGTCTATTATGTGCTGACGTGACACATTAAAAAAATTAAAAAAAAAATCTCTCCTCTCTCATTTATCTTTCTCTTCCTCGTCTCTCTCATTTCTCTCTCTCTCTCTTCCCCTCCTCTCTCATTTCTCTCTCTCTCTTCCCCGTCTCTCTCTCCTATAGCCATTTTCAATGTCCACCCCTTATTCATGTCTCTGACTCTAAGGCTGCCATTCAAATTTTGTGACTCTGCGACCTAATTGGACTAACCCAGGTGGTAGAATAGAAGCTAATGATTCAATAATGCTCAAGTAGCCTTTAGCAATTGTAATTTCTTCACCTGGAAACATTTGGTATTCGCGCTCTGCACAATAATCTAGAGTTAAAAGGTCACCAACTGATGTAAATGTCCTCTGGGTGCTCTCATGCATTGCAAAGATTCCTTCTTCAAGTAACTTTCTGCTCCAGTTCCCATACCCATTGAGCTCCTCTTTTTGCTCTTTCACTAAAACCTAGTAAGCATCAAGGCCTTGTCTCAGAAAAGAACCAACACTTAGATTCCGACAGCCACCGTTGGCTATTGAAACCTTGGAAGCTTTAGTTGCGAGCTTATAATAACTATAAAGTTCAATTCTTTCACTATTTTCTCTTCCCCGTCTCCTCTACACCTTTCTCGCTTCAACTTAGGCGAGAGAAAGACCAACCAAACGGGTTCTAGTCGTGAGTTAGCAATCATGGTGCAATTACATCCACCGATGGACCTCTCAATTCTTATTAACCACGAAACCAAACCCACTCTCTTCCGCTTATATAAACTACTCCACAACCTCATCTTGAAGGCATCGATCCTAAGTTCATGGACTAAGTTTTATGTTTTCATGTGGAGTACATGTCCAAGTACCCCTTTACCGAGTTGACTCAGTATGAGTTACATGTACCCCTTCATTTTCGCCATGCACCAGTCACCCTCCACGTTCTCCTAAGCCAAGAAGATCTCATCGTGTTCTAAGTTCATGGACTAAGTCCACCCAAGTGGGAGAGTACTTAGCTAAAGACTACCACGATCCACCACCAACACCTTTGATCGATGCAGAGGAGCTGACAAACTATAGAGCCCTCATCGCTGAGTTCATAGCAACACTTCTCTGGGAAGGAAGGTGTCACTAATCAAAGCTTTGCTGTACATAGTAGCACAGGTTACTAGTGCTATCGCCAGTACCGAACTCGTCAAGGGCTTCCAAAAGTCTTACTATAACAGGTAGGTGATGAAGATGGCGGAGAGTGAGAGGGAGATGGCGGAGAGAAAGAGAGATGAGAGTGAGAGGGAGATATGGGGAAGAGAGAGGAAGATTCAGTAAGCCCAATTGCCACATAAGCTTGCCAATTTATGCCACATTAGCACTTAACGTGCCACATGACATTTTCTATTAAGTCTCACTAACGGACTCTAGCGGATGACTAAAATGACGGACGAAATGATATTTCAAAGACTAAAGTGTCAATAAAAATGATTTGAGAACTAAAGTGTCACCGAAACAATCTTTCAAGGACAAAAAGGAGTTTTACTCAAATTTGTATTGAGATAGATCCCCAAACTTAAAGTCGTAAACGCAAGCATCGCTTGAAGTTGGCTCAAACAAGTTATGGGCGTTGGCTGCTTCTTTCACAGACTCCAAGGGATTTGCTTCCCATGCTGCAACTTGCAAAGCCTACGTTCTCCTTTCATTTTCTTCTTATTCCATGTTTGAACTTAATTTAAGAAGAATTAGATTTGCTCAGTACTCTCTAGTTTCTTTTGAAGGGAAATTTATATATTCATCCATAAGATATCGATCATTTTAACGCCTTCTTACTGTAGTATCACAATGATTCAATGAATAATAAGAGTAATCTTTCCATTTACCCTTTGTCTCTTTTTTTTTTTTATCTTTTTTCTTTTTTGTCATTAGATAAGAAAATCATACTTTGTAGTTAAACATCAATCTTATAGGAAATTAACTGGATTAGTTGTGCCATATATAGATTTGAATCAAATTGAGTAAAAGTTTGAAACAATATTAAATAAAGAAGGATTCTTTGGTATTTATGTAGTATGTTATATTACATGAGAATAATCAATGTGTGAATAACATATGTACAAATTAACTATTTTAAAATTTGTTTAAAAAAATAAGATAAATTATTTTTATATATAATAAAATATAAAAATTATATATATTTGTCAGGTTAATGTAGTACGACATACTCATGTAATATCATAAAATCTTCCTTAAACAAAACATAAGTCACTTTTGAAACACTAACTAAAATGTACAATCTTTTTATAAGTAAGGTCTAAGGGCTTTCTTCTTCTTATTTTTGTTTCAAACTTTCAGAATAGTAGATAGTACAAGTAGGATTCCGATCAAATTAATGAAGACCTAGAAACAATTTATATTGGTAAACGTTGAATAGGATTAGACCCAACAAAAGCAAATTTTCCACCGGACATATCTTAATTTTGCCATTTTATTCTCAAATGATAGAGCGAGCTACAGAGTTAAATAGAGAAGCTGTTGTCAAATGATATGCAGGACTCCCTTGTTTTCTTTCAGAGCCAAAGAAAGAAAATGGACAAATTGGAAAAGTTTCTTTAACGTCTATCAATTAATAGCTTTTTTAAAAAGTAAAACTGAACACTGAATATCTTTTCATATTATGTACTGGCTACCCAAACTTGCCTGTGGGCTATGTACTGCCCAATTGTGGAACAGTTAGCAAAAATAAAACAGCTTCAGATTTAAGAAACAACTTGATCAACAGCAACAGTGTAATCAACAGATTGTAGAATTCAAATGATTTTGGATAGCTTGCCCCACAAGACAAGGACAAATTAAGCTTCGATATCCCATACTCACGAGATTAGTAGAGTAATAATAAAGGACTATCTTTCCTTCCCTATACCCATGGCAACAGAACTGCAACCCATTTAAGATTCTTGTCCCTCTTTCTGTTTTCTAATCTATAGGGCATGTTACGATTTTAATTCAATTTATTGCATTACATTGTGATCCAGAATTACATGTGGATGATGTAAATACAATAGATTTAGTGGGCCCAGATTGTAATTTATTTTCTTTTATCAAAATATGTTGAGAAGCTTCCCTTGTATCCACTCTGATTATTTTAAAATCCATGAGTGGGAAAAAAAAAATGATCGATATCGATAGAGTGTAACAGATTGGGAAGTAACCGTTCAGCCAACAGAAAAATAGATGAGTGTCCCATACTCATACAGAGAGAAAGAGAGGTGTTACAGTTTTGATTGAGCAGTAACTGCGGTGACCATAAAGGCTTCACGAGATACTTGAGACTCTATTGTATTCGGCTTCCCATCCCCTGATTCTAACTAGCTCTCATTCTTAGCTTTCTTTCTAGTTCCCTACAATTTTTTTTAAGAAAAAAAAAAGAATATTAGAGATCATTTTTTTTTCTCAAGCTCTATGGGCCAATTTACTAAAATAATGTTAAAATAATAAATAAATACAAAAAATGGTTAGTGTTAAAATAATTTATCAAAATAAGTCACTTTTAAATATTTTATTCAGGCAACTGGACAAAAGATAAAACGTTATTTTGCATTACAGCGTTTTATTTAAAAAAACGCTACAACAAAATAGAGTTTTCTAAAGAAAAAATCTACTTTAAAAATTAAAGTAGCATTTTTTGACATAAAATGCTAAAACATTGTAGTGTTTTTTTGACATAAAATACTGAAATGTTTTAGCATTTCTCTTTCTTCCGGTAGTTGAATAAAATATTAAAAAAAACTCATTTTAATAAATTGTTTTAATAGTAACATTTTTTATATTTATTTATTTTAATAAATTTACCAGCTCTATGACTATGAGTTATTGTACTATACCTCATCCAGAAAAATCCTGATTTGTTTAGTGCAGGGATGAGAAACTTTCTCGGTGAAGAAGTCTCAATTATGATGATGGCTACTGTTTCTCTTATTGCCAAAGTCATCACATACACATTCATCTATATTAGTCATCATGACAATTCATCTCAACAAGAAAGTAATATATTACTCATAATTATTGCCTTTGTCATGATATTCATTCAGTGTCCAATAATATATATACTAATTTATGATGCAATCCTCGTGCACCCAACTTAAGGTTGGCTTCTTTCATAATAGCTTCTTCTGAATGTCAATGTACAGAAAGAGAGCATCTCAGTGAACCTTATACATGAATGGCCTAATTTTGGTATAAGGTACATTTTACGACAGAAAATTTCGTTCCAAGACAAGCAACTTTACACTAAAATGTTATGTCAAGAATTAAAATTTTCTGATGTTCATTAGCTATGTGGGTTATATCCTTGGCCCAATAAAATGGCGTAAGGGGAAGAAGATGGTGAGTTATCCCCTTGAGATTTAATAACGTTCATTGTTTTAAAGGGCATCATTAACAACAATCCCCCAATAAAACAAAAACGAGAACAGCAAACAAGGTACCTTACGTGAAGACTGAGGACACTATAGTATCTAAAGCTTGGACTGCAATTTGATTACGAATTGTGCCGTAGCATAAAAGTTGATAGAGAGAAAAATGCGAGGACGAAAATTTGTCATTTTTACCCACCACCAACACCAAGAATGCAATACTTCAAAGGTTTTTACACGGTAATTTGATATTAAAAAAGAGTTTTAATTTAGTAGAACGTGTTTTTAGTTATAAAAAAAAAATTTCTCATCATTTTTTTCAGTTTGAATATCATCGCATTTTTCAATTTGAATCCTTTTAATCGTAATTACAATAAATTAACATAGCTAAAGCTTAAGATATTTTATTTATAATTTTAAAAAATATTTTTTTCTTATGAAAATATGAAATATTCTTTGTTTTTAATTTATTCATGGAGAATGCAAAATCAATTCAACATGTGAAAATTATGAAGCATAAATTAGACTCAGAAATCAGAATCCTCTCTATAGAAAATCAACTAACATGCATACTATTGAATCTTTAGCCGCCAAAAATATGATCCACATGCAACGGTAATATCAATTAGCTCCCGTAAGCGTTATACAAAAGAAGACGGAGTTTGATTTAATTATCAAGATATCAAAATAAGTTTCTAGCATCAAATAAAAATTATTTGTTAACCACCATTATTCACTCAATTGCATGTGTATTCATATTTACAGTCAAATTTGGAATTTACAGAGAACGGAATGACAAGCTTCCTTCTTTGTTGTGCCTATATTTGAACTTTGAATTTGAAACACTTTATCTTCGCTGAATTAAATTTGAAATAGGTAAAAACAACAGTTATTTGGCCAAAGAGGGTTAGTTTCATTAAAAAAAAGTGCATGTTTCATTAATCTTTAGGTCTTATAATATAGCTTATTATCTTCTTTTTTTTATTGCAAGAAAAGTGTAGGACGAATTTCCATTTCTTAATATGAAAGAAACAAGGGGAAAATCTAGGAAAGGAATTTGAAGAATTAGTGAAGAAGTATACTTTTTTTCCTTTTTGCTAAAAAATAGTGAAGTAGTATATATGCACACAAACCAGTGGGAGGGAGAGTGACAGTATATTCCACGTGTAGAAATATTAACATAGAAGCACCCAAACAAAAATTCACAAGGGGTGAACTTATCTGATGATTATCCAACTCATCATGTATAGCGCTCTATTTGGGAAGCAGTGATTAGTATAACGTTCGAAGGCTCTGCTTGTCGCAATCCTCTGAAATTAAGTAACAAAAAGCCAATGCCCTTTTCCTTCTGCAACGTCCTCCACCTTTCCATTTCCTTCCTTTAACTCCCTCTTTTACTTTCTCACCTCAGCAACACAACCAATTTTGCTGTCCCTTTCTTTTTCCTGTTTCCTAAGGAAAACCCAGTAAGGAAAGCCAGAACCTTTGGTCAGAAAAAGAATCAAAATGATTTCTAGAGTAAACGGAGTTGCTTGGATTGATGACACAGAAGATGACGACTCTGCTTCTGCTTCCTGGGCTAGAAGCGCTAAGGCCAACATCAACAGGCCCAGCGAGAAAAACAATTATAGTTTCGTAGAGAACAAGGAGGAAATGGGTTCTCTGTGTACTTTTAAACCCATGCTTGAGGTTGATGAGGAATGGTATATGGCGAACAACAGTCTCCAAAATCACCCAGATATAAGAGACATCACTTTCTCACCCAACTTTGCTGACCCAGATAGTCTATTGATGCACCCAGTGGATTCGTCCTCTTCTTGCTCTCCATCTTCCTCTGTGTTCAACAATCTCGACCCATCTCATGTCCAGTACTTTCTGCCTCCCAAATCCACCTTGTCTTCTTTCCTCAATGTCGTCCCGAGTAACCCTTTAGAGCATGGCTTTGATATGGGTTGCGATGTCGAGTTGCTTGACCCTCAAGCTTCAAGTTCATCAGCAGTGCTAAATATAGGGGGTGACCTTCTTGGAGGCTTCACCGATTTGAGCTCAAATAACCAGATTAGCCTCCCTAATTTGTGCTCAGATCCCCAAATATCAACGACGCGTATGCTCCAATTGCCAGAAAGCAGTTCCAGCTTTGCGGGATTTCGGAGCTTTGAGGAGGTTTCTGGAAAGGCGTTGTTTCTAAATAGGCCCCAGATTTTGAGACCCCTTGAATCGTTACCTCCATCAGGAGCACAGCCCACTCTTTTTCAGAAGAGAAGAGCACTTCGGAAAAATTTGACAGATAACAGGGGCAATGTGGGAGTTTTGGGTTCGGAAGGTGGTGCGGTACCAAACAGGATTGAGAGAGATAGGGGTAAGTGTGAAATTGGAGAAGGGAAAGATGAGAAAAGGAAGATGAGTAATGGGGAGGAATTGGAAGATGCCAGTTTTGATGGGTCAGGGTTGAATTATGATTCAGATGACTTCACTGAGACTAATAAGACAGAAGAGAATGGAAAGAATGGTGGAAACAGCTCAAATGCCAACGGTACGGTCACCGGTGGTGGTGGGGATCAGAAAGGGAAGAAGAAGGGAATGCCTGCAAAGAATTTGATGGCTGAACGCCGCCGCCGGAAGAAGCTCAATGATCGATTATATATGCTGAGGTCCGTTGTTCCAAAGATTAGCAAAGTAAGAAACTTTCTGCCAACCTTATATTCTCTTAATTCAAGTATGAGTTACAGTTACTTTTGAAGTTCGGGTTCCACTTGTTTAATTGAACGGCCTCAATTCCAAAATGCTCTTAGAATTATAAACTACATATGCTTTGCATTGATTTCTCCGGCACAGATTAGATACCCTTTTCATTTTAATTTAACTAAACTAGAAAAAGTGCTAGCTTGAAATACATGGGCTCTTAACATTGCCCTTTGGTGATTGTTCCTGAGGAGGGTCACTTCTTCTCATTTATTCACTATTCACACTTTACCTGCGTTTTCTGCCCTTGTGGAATCAATTTATTTGAATTCTATCTGCTCATATGCCCCACTTTTTCTCAGGTTTTCACTTGTGAGTAGAAGGGTTTTTTCATAATTTCCAATTAAAACTAACTCTTTTAACAGATGGACAGGGCGTCAATCCTTGGGGACGCAATTGAGTATTTGAAGGAACTTCTGCAGAGGATCAATGGCCTTCATAACGAATTGGAGTCATCACCTGCTGGCTCCTCTATCACACCCGTCTCAAGCTTCCATCCATTGACACCTACCCCATCTTCACTACCCAGCCGCATAAAGGAAGAACTTTGCCCCACCTCATTGCCAAGCCCTAATGGCCAACCTGCAAGGGTAATATTGTTAATTTATCCAATGCTACAAGTCTCATTTTCTGCATGTGACTTTGTGCTTGTTCTTATTATCTACTTTAGATTTCTACATCTAAATTTAATGTTATTAGTATGATTTTAAATATGAACTTATCATGCAATTCTTATTTTTGCACATATTTATATAAAGGTTGAGGTTCGGTTGCGTGAAGGAAGAGGTGTAAATATCCACATGTTTTGTGGGCGCAGACCTGGTCTCCTACTCTCTACCATGAGGGCTTTGGATAACCTTGGATTAGACATCCAGCAAGCTGTTATTAGCTGTTTCAATGGATTTGCTATGGATATCTTCCGAGCTGAGGTAAAATTCTTTCTTTCACTCTCACCAATACCTTAAATGACAAGAGATGAATGTTATATCAATGGGCAATGGCACTTGCATTCACGTCAAAATTCCTTACTTAAGCCTCAATCTATTTGCAAGGAACCTGGGTCTGATAACTCTCTGTTCAAGTACCTAAGAATAAGATTTTAAAATCATCACTGCTAGATAGTAAAGTAATGATTAGTTTTTGTGGTATAATGTAAAGGCTAACAATTAATGGCTCTCTTTCAGCAATGCAAGGAAGGTCAGGATGTCCACCCCGAGCAAATCAAAGCTCTACTCTTGGATTCAGCTGGCTTCCACAGCAATAGCATGATCTAAGCATTTTCGGATTTGCAAGAAACAAATATTAGTTAAGAGTCTCAAATTGTCAATTATGCAACAATTCTAATCAGTTTTTCATGCTTATAATCCAAATGTACTATCAATGGTGTCTAGTAATTTCAATTTTAGTTGACGTAAGAGAATTATTGTACCAATTCAACAGCGAAGCTCTAGTCCTTATGTTAAATCAAGATTTTATGGTCTTTTCAATTTTAGTTGACGTAAGAGAATTATTGTACCAATTCAACAGCGAAGCTCTAGTCCTTATGTTAAATCAAGATTTTATGGTCTTTTCAGTTAGTCTAGGTTCATTCATAGGATGCGACATATGATGCTCTGGATTCTGGAAGACTGGAACAATTGCATGTGATACCTGTACTTGCAATTCATTGTCCTTCTCTTTAAGTAAGGACAAAGCTTTTCAAGCACGCGTTTTCTGTTTCAATTAATCATATGCTCACCACAAACTTATTCTATCTTCCAAAATAAAGAGAGAAAAAAAGATGCTTTTACGGGAACTGAAAATTCAAAGTTTACTTGAGAAAGAGGCAGAAGTGGTGAGTGAGGCCACGCACGCATGCAGTAAAATTAAAGATTTTGCCAACCACAATCCCCAGTGGAGCCTCCATTTAATCCAATGATACATAGAGTTGGTTCATGGGGTCAAGCTTCAAATATAAAAGGACAGACTTGTGAGTAGTGAGGTCCATACAGTGATTACCACGAGTAGTGCCGTGTTTATTTAACTAATTGACCTCTGACCATGCTGCTTCTTAGACATTAGCTTCATCGCGTAAAGCCCACCACAAATATCATAATGCAGGAGACCCACCCCATAACTCGTTCTTATCCACTTGAACTTTCAATCACCCCCAATACATCCATTTAAACTGGTTATTTACAACCCCAATTTTTTACACCTTATTCTTAGCGTGCAAAGATGATTAACGACGAATGCGTTCACTAAAAGAAAAATCAAATCTAGAAACATTTAACTCCCCGTTCCAATCTTCGCCACCCACAGAAACCTTCTGCACAGACAAAGCACCAGGTGTAAATGTGAACTAAATTTGAGCATTGAATTATACTTGGATAGTCAGCGAAAAATTAAACACCCATGCAAATGGTTATCCATTATAGCGTTCCATCTGAGTGCAATGCAGTAAATACTCGGCATGGTTACTATCACTTAGCCAATCAAAATTAACATCAGATAAACTGGATGGGGGGGACCATAAGGCAGCTCTTGTATGAACTTAATTACATTAATGGGTTGGAGGGGTGAAAGTGAAACAACTATGTACAAGGTAGGAATAGGATTGTCGGAAAATGCGGGGCCCATATCACCTCACTTAAAACACATGATTACATATACGCGTATATAACTAGGCACTAGGCAGAATATACTAATTCCAGGATGCGTTCAAAATTGGATGGATACTCATTCCTGCCATCCATATTCTGATTCCAAAATAAGTCACTTGATAAGCAGTCGGGAATCACAACTCGTCCTTTTAACCCATAATTCCCAACAGGATGGCCTTTATGGCAGTCCCCGACTTTTCCAGCCTGGAATCTGTGGATCAAAAATAAAATTAGATTTTATTGGAAATAAGATTTAAAATTCACATAAAACCGTTAAAATTAAGTTTCAATAAATTGAGGGTCCTCATTGTCCGAACAGCTATTAGCAAAGTTACCTGGAAGCTATGGTTACCAAATCTAGGAATTATCCGGCGTCGAAGCTGTATGATGCAGCTGACTTTTAGTTTCTTTAACATCTGCTCCCTCGCTTGCTGAATGACTCTCTTCATTCTTTGAACTTAACGTACCGGGGCTCATTTTCTGAATCTCCTCTTTGGGGTAGATATAAATCTTGCGTACCATGGCACAGAACTCCCTGATTTAGACATGAACTAGTGCAAGTTATGTACTCTTCCAGAGGAAGAACAAAATATTCTCAAAAAAAATATAATCACTTAACCAAGGACGTAAAGATTAGATAGAGATACTAACTGCCATGGATCATCTCCAACAAGCATCATGTCCCCCTCATTATCAGTGTAGACAATAAGCCATTCCTTTGAAGGAGACATCAGTTCACCTCCAAAATCAAACAGCTGATCCAATTCAGAGACTAATTCATCATAGTTGCTGAACTTTGTAAGGTCCAATGACCTGCCAAGTGCAATCCCCTTCTTGTGAACCTAAAATTAATAGCACTTGATTAGTTTTCAGAGCAAAATTCTACCTTGTATATTTTCTTATCTAAAGGTAAAAGAATCTTACTTTGGTGCAACTCCTAGTAGAACCACTTGGCTGTTTGGCTTGAACATCTTTCAGATGTGGCTGACAGGCATGTAATGGTTTCTCATTGTCATCAATAGCAACTATAACATCTGCTGCTGATTTTGAGCCCCTTGGTTGTTCTGACTTCTGATCACTTTCAGAACTATGAGGTTGGTTTGATATAAGATGTGCTTGCCCCGCTGATTCACTTGCTACATTTCTTTGTGATACACAAAGGTCTGGTGTAACAGGGTTACTGATAAGTGAGATGCCAAAGAGCTTACAGTCCCCGTCTTTTGCTTTCACAGTCTCGCTTGTTTTTGCTGGCATTGGTTTGGTCATCAGCTCTCTTGATCGGGGACTCTCATATTGAGTTTGGGGGGGAGGTGGCATCAACAAGCTTCCATGCAGATGCTCAACTTTATGACCATGAAGAACAGGGTAGTCCCCGAATGCACCATACCTCATAGTCCCTCTACCTTGGTATGTTACATCACCGCCTTTTGCAGAACTTTTCATGTTAGAGTCCAAGAGATTAAGTGATAGACTAGAGTGCATTACAGGCCATGGACTGGCTAGCACATTAAACTTTCCTTCATGATCCATCGAATGTTTTCTAGTAGGATTAGCCAAAGGAGCAGTTTGATCAACCAAGGACGGATGAGAAGGATCTCCACTAACTCCAAAGCCTGAAAGCAGATCTGAATATGTTGGCTCATGCCTCCCCATTGACATCCAGCTCTCCGGCCCATACCTCCTTGAAGTAGAAACCACATCAATCTTTTCATCATCTAGTGCAGGCGGCCACACAACAGACTTTTCAGCAGTATCTGACTCGTTACTCTCTGCAAAATTGCCTCTCAAGGTCGAGAATTCTTGACCTTGCAAGACCCTTGGAAACCCACCTGCTGGCAAAGGGTCTACACTCACTTTAGAAGAGGCTGTCAAAGCACCAAAAAATACACCCTCAGCCTTCACTCAACTACAAATACTCGCATAAAGAAAATCCTAAATTAAATGTTCCAAGCAAGTAGATCATACCTTCACGAGTAAGAACAGAGGAGTCGGGGGATGACGGAACCACATTAGATCGAGGCCTTTTAGGCCTGGGCATTGGAAGAGGATTCAGGGCTGGAGGAGCAAGAGCAGGCTCTATTTTCCAAGGAGAAACTCTCTCAGGACGAGGTATGTTAGATGTTTCATCCCATCGCACCTAGAAGTCACAAAAAGAAGTTAGCTATCACTTGCCAAATTTAACAGTCATACAGAGGAGTCAGCTATAACAAGCCAAACTAGAAATGCAACCTTGAGGCATCTCCATTTGGATTCTGGCCACCTTTTGGAGTCAGCATCTTCAATTCCAACAATGGTACCAGTAAACCTACAATTTGAGAAAGCAATGTCATGAAATTTCTTCCATTCAACATGTATACTAATAATAAAAGCCAGTTTGACTACTAACATTTGAACAAAAGAGGGAAAAGAAAGGGAAAGATATACATTTTGGTATTCATGATTACAAGCAATTAAGTGAAAAGGACGAGATTAGCATATTCATACCTCTGCTCTGGAGCCTCTTCACCTTCAAACCTCATTTTGAACCGCATCCCTATGGTATAGTTATTTTTAAGAGACTCCATATATTGTTCATATGGAACAATAAATTCAGCCGGACTCGTCCTGCAAGACAAAACTCAAAAACTGGTGTTATCATCCCAGGGAAAATTATTGACATGGAATTAGACATACTCAAACCAGTTGCAAGGGAACGCAAACACTAATCCCCAAAACATGAAATGCTGAGGTCAAATAGACATAATTTCAAGAATAGGTTACAAACCTAGGCTTGTAATAAACAGTGAACATGGTCCCTGTCAAGATGGCATGCCAAGCAGTTGCAAGGACACCAAGATGCATGCTGTGACTGGAGATGACCGAGGATGGAACATTACCCTGCTGTCTCATTGCACGCCTGACACCAACACGAAGTTCCCCATTCTCACCCCTGGAAGCTCATAATCAGTCTCATTTCAAACAGAGAAGCAAAAGTAATAAACCAGCGCAATTTAAATTCCATAGACGGAAAAACAAACCTTAGAAATATAAATGCGTCCCCTGCTACAAGCCTCTTGGAACTGACAAAAACACTCCAACCACTTTGTAGTAAGTGCCTCCGCGGTTGACCTGGAATTTACTTGACTTATCAGTGCCTCAGTGGCAACGGACAGGTAAACGGAACCAAAAAAAATGAACTATAACATGATGACAAACAAGAAATGCCTATTCCATCTTGCTAAAAGTAATAACTTCAAAAAAATTAATGAAAGTCAATATTGTCTCTCAATCCTCAGAACACCGCATATAATCTCTGCAGTCTTTACCCCAATATGATAGTCAGCAGAAGGATTATAGTTATGTGTATCCTATCACTACAAGAAAACTTTTCAGTTCATTGCAATTACCCCGAAAGATATGCCTGAATCTCCACTCGTTGCCATGCAGATCTTTCGCCACCAATTCCTGGGTAGGTGGCTGCTTTGACATGTCCTGTCACCAAACAAGCACGTAGGACTCCTCAGACTTCTGCTTCGAGGAAAAAGAAACGAAAGACAAGAACGAAAAGGTAAAGAACCGAACCAGCGGAGGAAGGCATTCATCAGCATGTCGTCTAAGCACTGAAAACCCACCATGGGTACTCGTATCTGAGGCCGTTAGAGTTTTACAGAATGAATGCACGTGAAAGCGTGGGGGTGGAGGGGGTGTTGGCTCTTTCTCCACGGCGTTCTCATCTTGCTGATATTCAGACCCAGATATAAAAGAACAAAATAAAATAAAATCACATTGTCTCATAAATTACTCGGCTTAAGAAAGGCTAAAATAATGAGGGGAACTTACATTAGATTCCGGAAGCAAGGTCACCTGGGCAAACACCTCATCGGTGTCCGGCTCAGCCTGAAATTTGTAAGAAAGGGAAAGAAAAAATGAATCTTCATGAAAGCAAATTGATCTACCATGCAAGTCACTCAGCAGTCACAACCTCTATAAAGATTGCTTTTTCTGAAAGCTTCGAAATTATTAAATTGGCATAGATCGAGGAACACTACCTTCAGCATCACGTTGATCACCCGACAAAGGATTTTGGATGGGAGATCGTATACAGGCATGTGCTGGTCCGCCACCTGATTCGTGGACGCCTCCACCTAATGTGGCAGGAAAACAAGCAACGATGTTTAGCAAAACCCCGCAAGAAAGAAAAAGAAATTGAATCCATCTGACTCAAATCCACTACTTAGGGCTGAAATTCAGTAGTGATAAGCAGGAAGAAGAAGAAAGACAGAGCCAGAAGTGAAACTCTAGCAAGTTGTAATGCATCTGGGTTCTGAAAAATCTTATCGAGGAATGAGAAAAAAGGACACTGATTCACAGACAACGAATTCCATCTGAAGCCAGGGAATGGCTCAGGAATTACCTGCTCGATATGTCCCTGAGGAAAATAGAAGACCCGTTCTCCTTCCCGGGGTACTGTGACAAGGGGACCAGCACAGGCATGCCATAGCTCCCTGTAAAGCGCAGCTTCCGCGTCTATAAAGCAAAGTAAAATCGTTTATTAACAGCTGATCACTATAGATATTCCAGAAACCACATTTTCAGAGAGAAAATGAAACTAAATCCACCAAAATTACCTTTTACGGCTGTTGAATGAGCATTCTGACCCTCCGTAGCGTTTCTAGCATCGTTATGGTTGTTGTAGCCAGACGAATAACTTTCCCCTTTTCCGTTCACACAATTTCCCTTGATTGATACCTCTGATGATGCCATTTTCTGAAATCTCAACACAGATCTCTCATCTGAGACACACTTCATGCAATTCCCAGATTATATCACATCACAGAACCTTCCCTTATACCTTTTCACGGCTTCACTGCTCTCCGACAACCGACAACTCAGAAACTAAACACCCAACAGGAATAGAGAGACCAGAGACCCCAAAACAAAACGCAAAGAGCAGAACTCTCAAAATCTACAACGCCTTACTCCTCTTCCTTACCTTCTCTATCGTCCTCCTCTGAAGCTTACACGCAGATAAATAAACCTAGTCTCAAAGCTCAGAACAGAGTTTTCTCAGCCGAAACACCACGAATTCAGCCCTTGCTCTCACAATTCTGAACCTCTCGCTTCAACTGACCATCAAATTAACCATTTAAATCAGAGCTATATATTACCTTTCCTGTCTATATCTACCTACGTCCCTCTCTTTATCTCAGCTTGAGAAATGCTTGCAGCACCATAACCATCTCCCACAGTGTCTCGCTTTCTCTCTGTCTGAGGAGACTTAACCAGAGTGGTCAAAACTGCGTACAATCATTTCAACCGCGGTCAATCCTTAACCAGTCTCGGATACCGGCTTTTACCCGTCTACAAGCCTTTTCGTACAGGCTACAACCGGTGACCTTATCAATGGGAAGGGGCGAAAAAGAAAGGAGAAGGGAAAAAAAAAAAAGAAAGGGGGGACACGATCAAGTTCATAAATAAAGGCGGCTCTGACAGAGAAGGTATAAACGGCGTTAGCGTTATAGTGTTGTCAAGGAGATATTGGATTAGCATATAACGGCGTCTGTCATGACGGTCGCGGGAAAGTTGTTCTGTTTTTATTGGGAAGTGGCTTTGTCGTGCTAATAACGGGCAGGGTTTGATGGTTACAAGGGGTAGAAGGGCGTATTTAACACCCACCTGCTCAAGTTAACCATGGTTTGCTTTTTATTTTATTTATCATATTAAATTAATAATTAATAAAAACGGAAATTTTATACTATTATATATTATATCGTGAAAAATATATATTATTAAGATATAAATTTTATAATCTTAATATTTTTTTTATTTCACTTTTTAAAATAAATTTTAAAATTATTAACTTAAAATTATTAATTATATATATCATTGACATATTAATTATTTTATATAATATTACATATCACATCTTTATCAATAATATATAAAAAATCTCCTTATACAAATATACATTAGTAATTTAGTATTGTTTTCCATTTTATGGAGTCGTTAGGATAATAACTCTCCCCGCCTGGGGGGTAGGGTACGGTACCACACAGCTATGAACAGCAGTTGTCACCCCATTTGCGATTTTCCTGTCTCGTAACGAGATATTGCCTCTGCTTTTTGAATATGATTTATCTCGAATTGCTTCCTAGGCTTTGTTTGGGGTTCGATTTTGGTCTTCATAAATTTCGTACTCTTTTTACGAATTCTGCCAACATCAAGCAATTTTAGGAGGGAGAAATCTGTCACACATCAAATGTGGAATACCCAAACCAAAAAATCTAGAGGAATGGAAATTTTAACTTTTAAAAAAACAATTAATTGAACCTTGTGTAGTGTAAACTTAGAGAAAATATGTACTAATAGATATATAAATAATATTACTCTTTATCCATGTCACCAACGCTTAAACTCTGTTTTTCTTTTCTCATTAAGCTTGAGAGATATGATAGTTATAACTAAAATTCTCTTCTTTCCTTATATTATAAGGACTAATTGAATGGATTCAATTAAATTTTTGTAAACTTAAATTAAAGTATGACTCATAATAGTAAAATTTTTGAGAAAACTCTAATCTTGAATTATTATTTCCTATTTTAATACGAATTAAAAGAGGTTTAATTTCATTTTGTATCACATAACCCGTGTCAAGAATTAGAATACAAAAATTACAAAAGGAAATACCAATATTAGAAAACAAGGAGTTTGTCAATTGTCAACTTGCTTTGGCATGGATCTAAACTCTAAAGTGTCCTCTGCTCAGCTATTATTTATGAATCTGCTTTTAAAATTTCTACAATTGAGTTTCAAATGCTTACTTCTTCCCGTCTTCATTATCATTATTATCTAAAACGAAGAAGGAAATCTTACAAATGATATATCATCTGTATAATATTTGTTAATATCCTTTGAGGCTTTGGCTAGTTTTCAAGTTTGTGAATGAGATTGAGAAATTAAGAATATCAAAATTTAATGACTAAATTTGAAATTTTGACCACCCCCTTAAAAAAGTGATGATTGCAGTGATTTTATAGGCATTTTCAGACTAACTAATTGAATTATATGTACACAGTACATAGTAGCATGGGCAGCATTGTATATGGATCATTGGAGTACATGAGGGTATGGGTTTGAGTACATTTGCTAAGGTGATTATTGAAATCCCACATGCCTCCTTGCAAACAAACAATCAACTTCTCATGTTTGCTATATGGATTGCATTTTCACTTACCACATATCCTTCCAACCCTAACCTAATATTAATATACACACTCTTGTAGAGGGACCTGCATAGGTATGCCTCTTGGAAAGTAGAAACTGCAAGGAAATTCACATATATATGAATGGAAGCGAATTGCAATTTGAAAACCAAACTATTTTGTTCATATTTAAACTTCATTTCGATGAAATTAACCCTGGTTAATTAAAGTTGCAAGATTTGCTAGGAAAAGCAAAGGGAATAGTGTAATAAATAGTTATAATTGTTTAGTTGAATTTGCTCTCACCCACATTCTAAGTCTATGCCTTTAACGTTTAAAACAAGCATCTCATTTACTAATTATGTTTGTTTCCCATTGAAAACTATATAATCTTGTGCATGCATGTCAAAGATTTAATAATTTATAATAAGGATAGTCAATAAGTTAAGTTGTACCACGCCAAATGCTGTTGCTAGCCAATTAACAATTCATATTTAGCATGTTTTAAGGGAGCATCATCTTAGGGCATTTATATAGAAAGCTATACATTATGCCATTATGGAGGGAACTTTTACTTATGAGACCTTTTTCTTTTCACCTTTTTTTTTTATTAATTCCCTTATATAAATATGTGTTGTTAAAAAAAAGACAGGTAACCTAGAGTTTTTTTTTTTTTTTTAAAAAAAAAAAAAGAAAATTCTTAATTAATATATGAAAGGAGCGGGAAATAAATACCAATCCAAAAATATCCAAATAGTTCCCAATTTTGATAGAATTGCATCATATAAGCAAAATATAGCCATACCAAATCAATGCACATTAAACAACAATCGGTTCAAAACAATAATTGATTATAAGAATTACAGTCAATCCAATGCGCTATGATATGATTAACACCACATTTTCTTGCATGTCATGAGGATTCGAAGACTAGGCCATTTAATAAAATGGAAACTTATTAGAAAGATCACTGTTTTAAATAAAATAATTTTGTTGTTGATAGATTAATAAAACTAATTTTTTTAATTTGATAATTGATATACAAAAATAGAGATTAAAATTAACTTAAAATATCAGCATTTTAAAAATATTTTTAAATTAATGGTATTGGGTCAAATAAACTAATTAACATGTTATAAGCCTTATAGTTATAGCTGCCAAATTAAAATCACAGTGTCACAGTAAAATTTGTGAAGTGCGTCCGCGTAAAATAGTGCATGCTAAGCAACAAACATGTGGAGATAGAGAGAGTGAGAAATAATTGTGCGAGAGCTAAACGAGATAGTGAAAGGAGAAATTGAGAAAAGAGGTTGGGAGAAATTGAAAGGCAAGTCACGTGTAAGCACAAAGTTGGAGCAGGAGCGTGGAGAGGTGTGAGTGGGACCCAGGTATATTGTCTAATAGCAGGCGTGTATGGTATAAAGCAACAACAATTGGAGGAATCTTTGTCCCGCAAAAAAGTTTCACTCGCAAAATATCACAAGGAGAAAGAAATGTTTGCACATTAAAGTAAACGTATAAAATTTGTAGTCATGTAATTTTTTTATAAAAAATAATAAATTCAATACATATATAAATTTTAAATAAATCTAATTACTATATATTAATGGTATGAAAATATTACTATATATTCATGCTACTTATTCACCCGATCGCTAATAATACCTCTACAAGGTGACAAAAGCTCCTATTTTTTTAATTTTTTTTTTGGTATATTATAAATATATATCTTTCTTACATTTATATGAATAGTAGTATATAGTTTTGAACTAATTAAATGGTGTGTATATTAAATTTTTTATTAAAGTTTATAAATTATGTATTTGAATTTAAAATAATAATTAAAATATTTTAAAAATATTATATAAATTTAAATGGACTCATATAAATTTTACTAAACTAATTTGAACTAGCTTAATTTTTTTTAAGAGTTCAAACTTTATACACCTACATTTAAATTTTATGCAAGAGACATTTCTCTTCATTCCCGGTACATTAACCCTTCCTAGACACACATCGCAAGACAGTCTCAAAGCTGGGCACACACCACTCATCCGTCATCCCCGAAGCTCGCTTTCCCATCAAATTTATGTACAGTTTCCTTGTCGTATCAAAACGCAATTTCGTGTTTTTAAGAAACTTGAACTATATGTGTAGAATTTTAAAAAGTATAACCATCTTACCAAGAAAATAAAAGTATAATATTTCTCCTATTTAACTCGATGTTCTAGGCATTGTAAGCGATTATATATATATATATAGAGCTTGAAATTTAATGCTTCCTATAAATTACTTAATATGTTTTTTATAGTAAAATCAGTTAATATAAAAAATTTGTAAAAACTCTTATTTTTTTTAATAAATCAAATTTGTAAAAAATTTCTACCAACAAAAAATGCAAGGTCAAATTTTAACCCTCTGGAAGGATTCAATCATAGTCAAATAAAATATTATGATTAAATTGAAAAAAATAGAGAAATTAATTATCAAATCAAGTATCATTATATCTTTGATCACAATACTAGCTAGTTTTCTCAATCTTTTATCCTTGAGTTGTTGTGTGGTTAAATTCTTACTCTCTTTCAATGCGATCAATATGACAAATTATTTGATTGGGATCACTCTCAAATATCAATAAATCTAACAATGTGTTTACTTTTTTACTTTATTTGGAGAAGGAGGTGAAAAATGACATGTTAGCTTATCTAGTAAATGCAAAAAGCCTCTGCGTTGATATATATAAAGGGTCTTTACAGAGAGAAATTTGAACCACATTCAGTCGAATAACAGTAAAACAAAAGATAAGAAAGGACCAATTCACCAAAAAGGAACAGAGAGCAATTAAGGAATTAGCCATACATGTGACTTACCTGAGAACCGTAGGACATAAACGTGCACATGTTTGAACAGACCTTCTATGAATTTGGTAGGAACTAGGACAAGTCGAAGATGCCAATGCAAGCAAGAAATTTAATTTTAAATGTGTGTTCTTTATTTTCTATTAAAAAATTGAGTGTTATTTCTATATTCCATCCAAACACATATTCTTTTTTTCAGAACTAGTGAAGCTATTTTTGGACCAACAAATCAAAAGCAAAGACGTACCAATTTGGTATTCTATATAGTCATGCATTTTTTAATTTTTTTTAACATAGTCTTCCGAACATATGAGTCATTTAGGACATTATAATACAGTGTCGCAATTCAATTTTGTTAAATTTATGGTCACAGTTTAACTAAAGACAAATATTAGATTAAAATGCAGTTTAGATACTTTGATGAAAAGTTATTTCAGCCTCCCCACTTTCGATTGTTTTATTTAGTAGTTCAAAATAAGAAGTAAGTTTAATTTCATTTATCTTTTTTCAATGTTTTTCTGCTACGTTCCAAAAAAGCAATAATTAATATCTTAAACATGACAAGAACATCATGCTGTCTTGTTACGCTAGTGAAAATTCACATAACAATTACGAAATATGTTCAAAGGTGAATGAAAGTAAATATGTTCATTTACAAATCCTAGAAAAAATTTGAATAATTGAAAACGGCTATAAATAAAATTGAAATAACTTAACAATTACTATTAATTATACTTTTTTAAATCAGTTTTAAATTTGAGGCTCAGTAATTTAATTCTGTAAAAAATTTAAAATAAGTTTAATTATAAAAAGGTTTAAGTTGTTTTAGAAAAAGAGTCTTATATTTTAAGTTTTACCTAAAAATTGGAAATGAATTAAACGAAAATTGTTTTTTGGTACTTTTAGACATATTATGTCATACTATTTAAATTTGTTATAAAATCTAATTTTTAGTAGATTCCATGTAATTTTAATCAGATAAGTGAAATTAATTATTATCAAATATATACAGTTAGATAATATATAAATAAGAAGACTGAAAAATGAATGCTGCATAATAGTCCGAGGGTCGGTGAGAAGGAGCCATGCAGACAGTGACAAGAACACGGACAGCAGCAGTAAGCATGAAGCTTAGCTATTTCTGCTGGCGTTGATTGGATTGGCAGAACCCTTGAAACGTTTCTTTCATGTGTAGCGTTTCCCAAGCTGATGATTATGTTTTCTTACTAGCTACTTAGTAGCTTATCTCATTGTTATTTTATTTTTTTAATTTCATTTTAATAAGTACTAACAACTAAACATATAAAGTTTCAAAGACACTCTTAGTATTTTATTATAAAAATATATAAAATAAAATATTGAGAGAAAATAAATTATCTAAATTATATAACTTTTTTCTATTATACTAAAAATAATATTGTGTAGTTTCTATTAAATTAAAAATAATATTATGATATTTTAGAATTTATAAATTTTATATTTAAATTTAAAGATCTAGCAAAAAAAAAGTTATTTCAAAACAGTAAAATAGGGATATACAACATAATAAATTAATAAATAAAATGATAGTTAACAAAACCGGCAGACTTTGGCCTCGGTAACCCTGAAGTGGGTCCCTACTGCATGTCCCCTATTTTGATTACACTTAATCCAACTTGTGGGCCCAATTTCACTCTGCTTCCTCTCTCCTCAGCAATTTCGACAATCCCCTAATCCCTCCCCCTTTGACCCCTAACCCACAGACCACAAATCCCTCCTCTTTCAACAAACCTTCCCCTTAATTAAATTATTTTCTTTAATATATTATTCTCCATCTCCTCTCTTTTTCTTTAAAAAAATATTTAATTTTAAAAATTATTTTCCGACCTCTTTCAGGTTAGCTTACAATTGCAAACCTCAGCAACGACAAGCGTATCATCCTCTTCACCTCCCTCCACGTCACCCTCTTACTTTGCACTTGCTCGCCACGGTCACACGTATTTAATAACGATTACGGACTTGAAACGGGATTTGGTTTTAGTTTGTCTTGCTATTGGGTTCCGTTTTTGTGTTTAAAGGTGAGTGTGGACGCTGATTGTTGTTTTAGACGCGAAACAAAACTGCGACGTGGCAGTAGATTCAGTTAGAAAAGACGCGTGGATTTGCGGATAGAGGCCGGGTCGGTTTGGACAGTAGCCGAAACGATTGGTTACGTCCTAATCCAATCACACAGGTTGCGTGAGAATGGTTAGGTAGAGATTGAACAGCGTTACGGATGATGACGTCAATCCCACTAAGCAAATGCTACGTGTAAACTCTTTTATTTCTGTCTACCCTAAATAAATGAAAGGAATAGATAGAGGATGGTAAATAAAGTGGATTGGCACCCTTTTTTGTTTGGGTCAAAAAGTGAATTTTTATTCACCCTGAAGAGTCAGTTAAACGTTGCTTCACCAGTAGTTTGATTTTCCTAGCTATGTCAAGTCAGCAAAATTATGCTTCAGTAAGAACACGTAAAATATGAAAATCAAGGTCAACATTTTAGAAGAATCTTGCATCCCCATTAATGATAAGGTAGGTGATTCTTTTATCCTCTTTGGTCAAAACATATAATAATTATTCAATAGGATTAAATAATAAAATTATAAACTACTTAGGTTGCGAAATCGAATAGGAATAAAAGTTTAAATAATTTATTAATTTTTTTTTCAAAACTTTTGTATGGTGATGTTAATAAAAATATATATAATTTATTTTGTATTGTTTTGTCTGTCTCGTAAATTTTTAAAAATGATCTCAAGAAAAATAAAGAAAACGCATCAGATTACACTAATTTGGTTAAAAACTTACTTTAATGATACTACTACATAGTAGATAAGATAAACTTTTTTTTCATGGGATGAATCAGGTAAGTTGAAGTTGAAAACAGCAGTACAAGATTTACCCTCCTTTTTCAACCCACACCCACTTTAAACATTTGCTATAAACAGTTAAACATTGTTAGAATGGGTGGGTAAAAAAATTAGCAAAAAACATAACATAATTAATGAGTAAACTATTGATAAAAGGGGAGACAATTGTGGGGCATGGAAGTGAAACAGAAAAGGAAGAGAGGCAAATCCTCATTGGTGTGAGGAAAAGCAAGAAAGTAACCAGCAAAAGAGGTTTTGGACTTTTTGGCCCTTTGGGAGGTAGGCTTTGCTAGTTGACCCTCATGGGGGTTGCATCAAAGTCTCATGTACATGGCAGCACACTAATCTTAAAATCTTAATCATATGGTGTTTAATTAATCACAATCATAACTAGTGTTGGAGATAAGCTGTGGAGGCTTGCACGTTTGGGTGTGAGTTATATAATGTAATAAATTATACAATTCCTTCACTTTTAGTTTTAGTTGGTGGGTGATAGACTGATAGGGTAACAGTGGAGTAGTGGGACTGGGGAGAAGACTTCAAATGCAACACAAGCTCACAAAAAGCTTCAGATAATTCTAACACCATCGACCCTACATGCTTCTCCTTTTTTTTTTTTTTTTTTTNNNTTTTTTTTTTTTTTTCTTTCATAGAAAAATGGGTGAGACTCATAAATCTAACAAAATATCATAGACACGAAAATAAAATTGTACATGCACGTGAAACTGATAAAATTCACATGAAATGTATTACCAACGATTTTTCACAACTTTAATTAAGCCTAAACCATTAAACCATAGTATGTTTTATTTTTACGGACCGGATGTGGAATTTAAGATCATATAATATAAGTAAATAAATAAATAGCCTAGTTTTGAGTGGTGAAATAGAAATAGAATATCATCACTATTGGTATTGGTTATGCGAGCCGAGCAGGTGGGCGTCCATGTTACCCACTAACTATACAGAGAAAAGGTGGAACTCTAGAATTGGTCATTAGGTTTAAAAATAATGCCATCCTAGAGTCATAAATAAAATATTGATGTGTCAAAAAATAAACTTTTTTTTTTTTTTTTTTTTTNAATAAACTTTTTTTTTTTTTTTGTCTCTTTTGTTGCTTTCTAGCTATAAGAAAAGAAGTGCAAATGACTTGCTATTATTAAATTATGCTGGACTTTGTGACCTTATACTTATCAAAATTCATTAGGGTTAGGGCCCCATGAACAAATTGATAAGATTAATATCAATGTTAACACTGTTGTAATTTTATTTTTGGGTCACAATGAGTATCTTTTGTTCTTCCAAACAAGTATTTTAAGATGATGACGATACCATGATAATCATTCATCTTATTGTTTAGCTTGGCCGGCTTATCTATTAATTGCTGTCTATAATCTAGGGCTACAAAGTTTGATTACCTGTAAAAAAAAAAAAAAAAGCTTGTTTGAGACCAAACATGTATGAGTGGTCAAAGTTGATATTTCTTAATTGGAAGACTAAGGAGGCTATAAATTCAAAAAATTTCGGTCAAATATAAATATAAATATAAATTATAGTATGAGGGTTCCACGTGAATTCAATAAGCGTCCCACTTTCTGGGAAAGATTTCTTACAACTAAAAAATTTAATGCATCACAATTACTGCCATATCTACAGTTTATTATGTGAATCAGTTGTAATCACTTTAGTGAAAATAATATCGAATTCCTCATGAATTTTTTACTCAACCATCTTATTTTATCTTTTTTTTTTTTTTAGATAAAAATATATTCGAGTTAATTTTTGTACAGAAAAACTAAATTTGTTCTCTATTTGATTAAGACCAAATTTGAAATTAGAATATTAGACAATCTCACNNCCCGTAAAAATAAAAAATAAAATAAAAGTTAAGATTTAAAACACATTTGGAAAGAAAAACATGCATTGGGAGTTTTGGTCCAGTGTACGTACTCATGAGAAAATGTGGCCATAAATGATATGGTCCACACTCTTATCCTACACACCACGTGCCACATTTTCTCCGTGCGTTTGAATTGTTCTGCGTACTCAGTGGGCAGTAGCCCCTCCTCCCCGCAAAAAGAAAAGGAAAATTTGTTATGCATATGTGAATCACTTAAATTATGCCAGGTAGTTGTGGTGTTGGGGCTTCATTACATTAAACTCGATTTTATAGTACGAAAATAAAAACTTGGTTTTAAGTAGAATACAACCCATAACAATGAAAAAGGGCAAAAAAAAAAAAAAAGAACACAAAGGCCACGCTTTCTTGTACTCTACAGAAAAGACCAAAAATCAATAGCTCATTCAGCGAATCTTGGGCCAAGGAAGATAACGTTATTATTTTAAGGAAAGAAGATAAGCTTCAATACGATGAAATAAGATCGTCCTCCAATTTTTTTTTTTTTCCAAACATATTAATAGCTTTATTAAATCTAAGAGTGCATTTTGTGATCAATTCACTTCATGCAACCACCAATTTTCAATCTAAGTACAAAATTTTGTCCACCAAACATCAAACCATTTTGATGGAGTCAACAGAAAATAAAGATAGAACAAAGTTTTAAACATTGTGTGATGAACGGGTTATAATACCAGCGGAAAAAACTTAATCTATACTATATATAAAAATATAGATGGCAAAAATTTGTGAATGTCCAAAAATATTCTCTTTGTTCTATCTTTTTTTTTTGTGTCCTCNGAATGTCCAAAAATATTCTCTTTGTTCTATCTTTTTTTTTGTGTCCTCATTGGTTTTTTTGCACAAAACATACTATTTTTTAAATAAAAATTGCATTTATGAAATTATAAATTGCCTTTGGATAAATACTAAATAAAATTTTATTTCACAGAGTATTTTTTCAAATATTTGAAAAATTAATTGTTGTAATTTATATCATTATGAATTTCTTTTTGTTCTAAATTGTCACTCTCTTTTAATTTGAACTTTTTTTATTCTTTTTTTTTTTGTGGCCCTCTTCCTTGAATATGTTATTTTTATGCATTATTTATATTTAATTTCTATTATCAAATTAACGATAATTACATAAGTAATTTATGAATGATAGAATATTTTGATTGCCCAAAATATTCTTCTTTAATATTTTTCTCTTTTTGAGTTTATAATCAATAAATACAAACAAAAAATTTATAAAAATATGATAAATTCACAAAATAATTATATATCTAAATCACACGTGAATAAGCGTGTGTCATGAACTAGTTATAGCTAAAAGGAGGCAAAGACCAAACGTTTTGGACATTCAGCTCCATTGCTTTTGTAAGCAAAGAGAAACAACAGACAAGGGTTGGCTACTCAAAACGTCACACAAGATTTATTTCATATAATTGCACCGCCTTACGCCGTGACTAGATATTAAAATTCTGCATAGGTGCCATCTTAATCTCTTATATCGTAATCAATTTTGACCAATCATTACAAATGAAACATCTCTATGCTAGGATAAAAACAAAACTTTTTTATTTTATTTTTTTATTGGGAGTTTAAAGCATAACTAATTTTTGATTTTGATACCATTACAAAGATCTCGAAAAATTAGGTAACTCAATATAGATCACATTCTCAAATTATTAACGGAATTTAAATTTAACATGATTAAAAAAATTATTTATTTTTTGATATGTTTCCTATATTACTTCGTTTATGCATTTTACAAGAAATTAATTGTTCTAACACATACTGTGTGACTTAATTTTTTGAGATCTTTGTAATAATACCAAAATTAAAAATTTATTTTACTCTAAACTCCCAATAAAATGTTTATTCCTTTTTACCTCACCCAAATTGGTGAGGAAGGATATCAACAACCTAACTTAAGACAGTTTTGGCTTCGCATGGTAAGGCGAAAGAAAGGTTGAGTAGATGAACCGAACATATATTTGTTTTCAATATTCTTCTTTGGTCATGGTGCATAATGTCCAAGCTTAACTATTACGTGTTCTTTTTCAAACTTGTCCACATCACTCCTACAAAATAAATTGTATGCTTGCAAATGCGCACATGTTTTACATTACTCAAACGTTAGATACACTGAATTTGACAAGATCTTCTCTATTTGCAGAAGAAAAAGGGAAAGGTCAATGAGGTCCGCCACCCTCATAGTCGTTCCTCGGAGTTGCTCCTCAAGAAAAAGGCTTCATCCTCGGCAAAGCTCTACTAGAAAACAAGACTTTTGTTCAACCTAGTTGATCTCTCCCTTATGTATCTGTTATGAGACCCATACCCCATAACAATCAATCAGTAAATAATTTCCACAAATTCGGCTTTGAATTTGAAGTCATGATCCTCATGGTAGATCGGGAGGATGGCCAAGTTTTTCTACTTGACAAGAAATAGGATTCAGAACGAAGGAAACCCATGAAAACCACATGTAGACGTAATTCACTATATTTTTCAAATATATTAACTACTAATAAGCCACATATTTAATGTGATTAAGTACTCATTTAAAAACTCTTCTCAAGGAGTCGAACATATTTACCCAGCTGTGATAAAGAAAGAGGTTAGTAAGTAGTCAGTAATACAAGAATTTAGACATTGAAAGGCTATGTCAAGTGTCTATTTTCAGGAGTTTGCAAACAGTTAGGTTACTACTTCATTATGCAGACCAAACCAACTGAAGAAGAATGTAAAGTTGTAAACAGTTCATCACCACTAGTCCAACCCACCATTATATCAAATGCGGGCCAGCTGTGGCCATCATCAACTAAACACTTGCTTATGTGCAGCCTAGAAAATATATTGAAAATCTATTAGAGCAGAATCGATGTATAAATACATAAAGACATACTATCCATCTGATAATTCTTGTTTCCCGGTCAATTGTGTCAGACAAATAATGCAGTTTTCCTGGAAGAAATTCAAGGTAACCAAGCGATGACAGCTATTTAGCATATCTTCAGGCGGTAACTATTATGAATTTATGATTCCATGGCATCTCATCACACACAACTACCAAAACATACAGCATTGGTAATTATTTACATTAGGCAAAAATGATTATGCGCAGAGAATGGATAAGTAAAGTTAAGGACAGCTTGTAGTTTCATTACTTGGAACCGCATCTAGCATAGTCTTCTACTCGGGTAACAGCATCCATGAATACATCAATTGTCCAATCCTTCAAGTCCTCCTGTAGGAAGCATGTGAGTGAACATCAGCCATTAGCATCTCTGATCTTCCATGTTTGAATTATTATGACCGTAAGAGGCAACAATCAGTCTAACAAAGAAGAATGACCACATTCAATGCATACACTGTTGAAAACTCACTTAATTTCGGTGAGTCAAAACAATGACTGAGTGCTTCACTTCAAAATTCTTTCACGCAAAACTCTCAACTCAAATGATCCAAAAAAGTTTATGTGCTAAATCTATATCAAAAGCATCTACATGGTAACTTTATCATAGAAACTATATAGGATCCTCTACATGTATTCTCTTATACCGTGTTTACTTATTTAAGCCTGTAGTTTCCTCCTATCTTTTCCAACGATATACTTTTTCATTACTTCCACCCATGTTATCTTTGGTTTCCCAACCAGCATTGTGTGTCCATTTGAGTGTCTTAACTAATGATCTCAGCTCCTGATGTTAAGCAGGACAAAAAACTAGTAGGTTATCATTTCCGTGACAAATAAAAGTGCAGTGCCCAAAATTCACTATCCTGCCATAAATAAGACTAGAAGAGGACGAGTTTGTCAATGGATACTTCTGTCAATCACAGATAAACTTGAATTATATCAGAAGCATCATGTGCCTTACCATACGCAATGGTTCTCCAGTTCTTAACCGAGCATTAGGGCGGGCAAGCTTAGATTCAAAGGGAGTCCTAGGCCTCTCTTCTCGAATCCTTTCCCACTCCTCACGGGTGAGCATTCTTACCGTGCCTTGACCAGCAGGAGCATGCTTTATCTTGCGCTCAAGTGACTCTTGGGATCTTGATTCATCATACTGCCAGTAAAGTACATGTATCAATCAGATTATAACTCAATTTACCAAATAGCATATGCAAACCGATAAGCTAAAACAAAAATGAACAAGGGTCAAAAAATGCAGGTTACATGGATCATAAACATGCCTATATCCACATTGGTCTTCTTAGGTTGATCTCCCAGTCCTCAATTGTTCACTTTGTACTTTCATCAAACAATTTAAATGCCATCGGAGTATGAAAAAAAAGAAGCATTCCAGTGCTCTAAATGGGAAACGAATGAACAAGGTTTTGAAATTTAATACCATCATGAGAAGCTTGGCGAAGAGTGCGACTCCCACGGCAGTGAGAATCATGGGCATAGTGGCAGTGTCGAGGTATGATTTGGATTCGGGAACGTCAACGATGAACTGGTCCTTCTTTTTTGAGGTCCTCTTCTTCCTCATCTTCTCCAATTCGGTCACTTTTCTCTTCAATGTTTCTGTAGGGACGTCATGCGACATCGTATGCAACTCCCTCCCAATCATCAGCAATCTATGCCTAACACTGTTCATATTTTAAAAATCCAACTGAATAGCTCTTTCCTCCTCGTATCTCCAAAAGTTGTTACAACGTAATCAGTTAGTAATCTGCGACTGATGTTTCGCGGTTTACTGTGGACTGCGAAACCCTACCGGAGATTGAGAGGGAGGGAGCAAAAGGAAAAAGAAAATGGCGATCGAAACGACGTCGCTACATCTACCAACGTGTTAACCGAGTATTTTCCTGTCGTAGGCAACAAAGTGGCGGGGGAAGCAAACAGCTGTGCTCATCGCTGGGCTCTGTAGAGAAAGGTGAGTTTTGTAACTTGGATTCAAATACAAAATTCATAAATTCTATGAATTACTTCAATACTATTTAATTACAATCTGTTTGGTGCCGGATGTATATGTTGGTTTTGATGAAATATTGAAATTATATTATATTTTAAAATATTTTACATTTTTATTGCAAATTTTAGCACAGTAAATTCTCATGTTTCTTATTTCATAAATTACACTAAAATTTTCACAAAGAAATCATATTTTAAATTTTAACATAACATAGATCTCTTTTCATTATATCTAAAAGAGAAATCATTGTGCAATTCTCAAAACTAGAAGAAAAATTTGTGCAATTTAATAAAATTTCACTGTATAATTTATTTTATTATTTATTAATATGATAAAATTATTTTTTTGTGGAGAAAAAATTACTAATCAATTTTCCATAATTAAATTTTATTTCAATTATTAATATTTTATGCTCTTATTATAACAATTATTAAGTTAATTAGAAAATCCAAAATAAGTTTTATAATGAAATATTTAAATAATTAAAAAGCAATGTTGTGGCCAAATAAAATCAATAAAAATACCATAATTTTTTTAATAAATAATGATTTTTTGATTACATATTTTCACAATGTTAAGTTTTGTGGAAGCAAATCTTAATATCAATATTTTGTCCACAGTTTATTCAATAATAACATATTTTATAATAACTTTTTTTTTTTAAAAAAATATTATTTAATTTTAAAAATTAGAAAGAAAGACCATTTAATTTTAAACACAAAAGAATTTTAATTTAATTTCTCTCATATGATATAAAATATTTAAAATATTTTTTAATATTATATGATTATTCTGTTTGTTTTAAAACACAACAAATATATATGTGAATAAAATAACTACATAACATTAAAGAATAACTATATATATGAATAAAATAATGTATAAAAAAATAACTATATGTGAATAAAATAACCATATAACACAAAAGAATATTTTGAACACTTCATATTTAAAATCAAATGACATTTTTTTTTCCAAATTTTAAAACTAAATAATAAATTTTTTTTAAAAAATATTTGATGGTCATAAATATCCATATGGCGTTATAATATTAGTTAAATCTGTTGAACTTCGCGTTTGTCTTATGAACATTGAACCTACCAATTCTGTCATAATCACTAACCTTACTTGAGATCCACGTTTAAGGAACTCCGTACAATCATTAGGATAAGTCTCTTCTTTTACCTGTGGGCATATAAATTCATCACATGACAAAATTGGGGACTTAAAGTATTAAACCTCGTAGAATAATCGTTAAAGTAACTTATATATACAGTCCTTAATACATTGCTACCTATTATCCCATTCCCAAAAATTTGAAGAGGATAAAACTGTGGTTGGACATTGGGATAAACATGAAGCCCCAACAAACAGCCCATCACGTCTTCGCAATTCATAATACAATTAATATACACCCCTGACCCAGCAGGCCAACCCACCACCCCCTGTGCTAGGTCCTTCTCTCCATGGCTAATTGGTATATTATGACCAATAACCAAACAAAAAAAAGAGCTAATTGATATACAATGCAAAAGCTATAGGTTCAAGCAAATTTTTGTGCGCTAATAATATGCTTTGCAAGCATGTCATCTGCGTGCATCTATCAAAAGAGCGCGAACGTCGTTGCCAACAGAAGCTGATACGGACACAAGCTTAAGAGGAGTATTACCTTCATTATCTACGGTATTTGCATTGGCTCCCCTGCAAATAATTGGTAAACTGTTCAGTGGATTTTACAACCACAGTATCACGACATACATGAGATGATGTACAAGAGAAAAATGACCCTGAAAAATAAGTTTTATATGACACCTGAAGAAGTAGAAAACTAAATTGAGATTGCAATATTTGCCATGGGATTGTGATTCAGCTACTTGATGACTTATCATTAGTCAAGGATAAACCTCATTATTTGGAAGATTATATATCAATTCAACTAATCTCAACTGAAGTCTAAGTTCCTACTTTACCTGCACATTTGCTGTAGTAAGTAAAACTAATCAAGGAAATGAAACAGAATGAATTCACAGCAGAAGTAAAGAAAATAACAAAATAATACACCACCAAAGGTCTTGTTAGCGTCTCTATTAACTTCTAGCTTCTGCCTCCAGGCTAGTTAGCTGCATTATGATGACAACCTAAGTAGGTACTGGTTGATTCCATATTTAAAAATGAATGTCCATGAAAATAGTACTGCCACAGTTCGTCACTTTAAGGATTAGAAAATGGATGTATATGGATTTGGAAAATCAAAAGATACATGCACTAAACCACTAAAAATATTGTTGTACCTGGCTAAATTTTACATTTACCTGAGTATTTACGGATTTACCACATAAACTAAAAGAATATTTGCAAGTGAGTATTGGATATGTAGAAACAAACCAGCCCAAGAGGAGGCATGTGAGATCTTAATTAATAGGTAGGATGCTAAATTCAGAGGCATTGATGAAACCATTAATATATTCACCTCATAAGAAGCACTTTGGCTGCAGCGGTCTTCCCTCCAATAATACAATAATGCAGTGGCGTCCGACCTCTGGAATCAGAAGCATTTATATCTGCACCATACTGTAGCAGCAGCTCCACCATACCAACGTCAGCAGTTAGGCATGCCAGGTGAAGCACACTAGAACTATCTTGTATGTCTTCCATTAACTGATGTTCAATTTTACATGATGAGTCTGAATTACTTGAAGAAGGAATGTTGAAAGAGTCACCTGTAATGCAACTAATGACTTCGTTTTCAACAGCAAAATCTTTCTTGGAGTTGAGATACAAAGGCATACATACCATATGATGCTTGACCGCTGATAGCATTGATATCCACATTTGACCTGACAATATGCCGGTATACTGCTTTCTTGTCATTGGTATGGACACTTTCCCACACTTGTTGTGCCACTGAAAGGAGACGCTGGTCTTTCTTTATATGGCGAACAAAGACTTTCTCTGAATACTGCAATAAGAGAAAGTATCAAGTTCTATCTCCCAGATATAAACTCCTGTCAAGTAATAAGATTCCTAACAATTACTTGAGTTTTTGAATCAAGGCAGCAAAAGTAAAGTTCATCAAAAAACAGCATAGAAATCAGAAAATAATCAATGGTTACTTGTTTTGTAGTAAAGAGGAAAGACATAGGGAGAGGGATCAAAGGGTATCCACACTCTTAGAGATTTAAAATGTATAATGAAGAATGAATGGCTTAATTTTGACCATCTGTTGACCTACTTTGTAGAGGTAACATTGGCAAAGTTGCATAATAAGACTCTTAAGTAGTAGAGCTTGAGAATCTAAGTGAGCAAGTGGTGATAGAAACGAGGCAGTTAATTCTAGCAATGAATATAACCACATCACTCAAAATATCGGAGTTTGTTGACCAAAATCTGCACTATGAACTGAGATACAATGTGACCACATACTCTAGCAATGAATATAACCACATAGTAATTCCTTTCATCAATGGACTAAGACAACATTTGATTCATATTATAAAGGTCATGGAAAGACTGCCTGGAAATCATGTAGGATACACGGATCAACATATACGGAAGCAAGTACATATAAAATTTTAACCAACTTGGTATTCCTCAGGGGAGATCATTTAATGTGTCAAAATTGATAGATAGTATGATAGATCATATTTAGTGTTTCCCTAAGTCAGAAACATAATCTAAGATCATCTATTATAATTACCTTTGCATGAATGAACCTCTCCTTCAATGAAATTGGATCATCATGTTCTGGTCTCCTTGCATGAAATAGCTTGTTTCTGATGGCCTTGGATGAACTACATTGCAGGAACACTTATTAGCAAGAGATCAAACATTTAATCCCATCCATCTTTGGCTTCACTTACCGAACAGGCGTGTCATCAGTTTGCAAAGTGGTTGTTGAATGCAACAGCTCTTCCCAAACAGAGTTGGCGAAGAGATTGCCCAGTGACTGAAACATGGTTAAGACAGAGGGGTCCCAGACTTTCACATCAAGTGTCAATGATCTTACCTGAAAAACATGTTTTACACTTTAGCTGCAGAAGTGAGGACGGGAAAGAGAAAAGCTCTCTCCCCCCTTTTAATAATAATAAAAAGCGCTGTACAAGTAATTATATAGAACACTCTTGAAAGAAAAAGGAAAACAAGAAAGCAATGTTGCACATCAGTAGCCCCAGATTATTATGACAATAGACCTATACATAATCAGTACAATTGCTTGTAAGACTTATATTTACAGGTCTCAGATGACATTTAACGAACAACAACTATTTTAAAATTTTATTACAATAGACCTATACGTAATCAGTACAATTGCATCTAAAAATTACAGTCTATGTATCTTTACAATTTGTAGAACTTGGGCCTAGCCAAGTTAAATGAAATAATTTATCCAAACATTGTGTCTAAGAAATGCAATTGGTTTCTCCTTATTCTATACAACAGACAATTTCACCTTTTAACAAAACAAATGACTACCATTGTCCTTCTCCATTTATTATGAACAAGGGAAAATTATATAAATAATTGAAAATTTTCTTTGATGTGTAATTTCCTAATTATTTTAAGCTTTGAGATAACAAGTCAAAGGCAGTAAGAACACCACACATGGATAAGCTCACATGTGCAATCTAAACCGCTTACCTTTGATATATGTACACCGAGATTACGATGAACACCAGAACATTCAATGCATATAAGAATGCCAAGGTTTAGGGATGCCCAGTCTGGTTCAGGTTTACCACAATCAGCACATTTGTCATTGCCGCATACTCTTCTAAGAACGTCAATTGGCTTTTCACCTTTTACACTCTGTTTATGGCACTGCAAACTTTTGGATGTTCTTAAGTGGTTATTAGAAGTGAAGTTCTTTGATGCATGTTCCTGATTCACACCATGATTATGACCTGGAGAATTTGCTAACATAATCTTGACAGCAGAGTGAAAGTCACTGCTTTCTGGTTCAGCTGAGAGAGGCTGTCACATGATTGTTTATTATTATCGTAATTACAATTAATACTGGCACTAAAAGATGCACTTTGCTAAAAAAATTCTAATAGGTACCGTTTCTATTGTCTGGACACTCAACAAGGAGGCAATTACTCCAGTTATCTTTTCAATCCAAGCCATCTGGTCCAGTGCATTTTCTGCCTGCATTTCTTTCATTAATATGATCGGAAGTAGTACAAACTACCTAAACTATGAATTCAAGAATTTTGAAATAAGTACCTGCAATGTATAGCTCTTTGATGGTGAAATAATCCTGAAGCAGAATCTTAAATCTGACTGATCAGCATCGGCCTTAATTGTTGATGTAAGCAGGTTCACTGCATGACGTGCTACAGATCTATCATCATGGACACCCCCATGGTAATGGGAAGAAAGCAACCGACTTAGAAGACCAGAACCATTTTCTGTGGCACTATTCCTTGGCGCAGATGGTTGACTGCTACCCTGAAATGGTATGGCTCAACGTGTATTAAGAGAAGCTTATGAAATGAGCACTACCTAGCTTAGTGCATTACAAGTTCCAGTTGGTGACTTACATATGACCAGTTCCATGGTTTGCGATAGTAGTACAGCATCCCTCGACTATCAAGAACAAAATACCTTCTCTTCCAGTCAGCCCTCAGATTGGAGGACCGTTTTGAAAGATACCCTTGTCGAATAATTTGAACCTAAAATTCAGCACTTTTTAGAGAAAGAGATGCCAAAGGAAAGGAAACAGAAAAGAAAAATATGTGGAATGCAGTAAACACATTCTCTCACAGAGAGGGGAACAACATAAAAAATACCTTTCCATTTGAAGCAGATTCTATTACTGCATCTACCACTTCATTCGATATTCTAGGAAAATGCTGCACACAGTCTCCACTAGGAGAACCATAAGGACCATTCAAGGACAGCCTACTTTCTTGATCAGCTTGTCTTCTGTAATCTTGCATTCTTTCATTCAGAGAATTCTGCTCCTTATTGGAACTTTCTCTTGACTGTTGTGCATAGGCTAGAACCTGCAACCTAGAAGAGTTAAATATTATGGTATTCCCCCTTATTAAGTTAAAAAGAAAAGTTTACAGATTTCCAATAATTGCTGGCAATATTATCATGCCTCTCATGGAGGGCTATTATTTAAGTCGACTATTTCTCATTTTATCCATTGAATTGCAGTAAATTATTTTAACTCATACTGTGATATGATTTTTGAAAGAATAAATAGGCACCTTGGGTGCAGGAAATTCCATCTTCGAACTATAAAATAAATCAGCGACATTAATCAAAATTTCCAATTTCCAATTTTCCTTTATACTTGAAATATGTTATTGTGGTGTGATTGACAAGTTTCACATCTTGATGGTCCTACAGACATTCAAGGGTTTGAGTTTTAAGAGGCTGACAACAATTTCTAACATATTACTCTAACGTAGTTGTCTGATGGTTATTAGGTTGGCTGTCTGTTTCAGCTGATTGATGCCCATTGCTTTATCCTTTTAGAAAAATCAAAAGAAAATGTCTACTGTCCATAAAACAACTATATGTACTATTGGAATTCAGATCTCAATTTTATTTAGCCGTTTATGAGGAGTCAAGTTAAGACCAAAAGATTTAGTAGCAAAACCTCGCTAATGAAAGGTTCCATCTGATGTAATAGCTGATATCCCTGAAAGAGAAATAAATTTTAGAAGCAGCATAAGTGCAATACTACATATCAAAAGATGCCATATATAATGTTATATACCTGTTGAAAGTATCGAAGATGAGCATCCATAACTCCAGTGACAGCCTCCAAAAATTCAAATCTCTTCTTTGCCTCAACATTATTAAGAGCACTAACCTGGGCAATGAAATATGTAATGTAGTTAAACAATACATGTTATAGTCCATTTCAAAGCATTGTGAAACTGAAATTACCAGATTGAAGCGGGCTTCCTCAAATGAGGACCTTGCATTGTGCAATTCCTGGAATATCTCTCTACCAAATTAGATTTAAAAGGATCATGGTAATCCATGACAGGACAAGCTATATAATTAATGAATCAAATTTTAACAGAATTTAATGTCATAGACAAACTATTACGTACTTCTTCTATGACAGTGGCAATATCAATCTTAGTGCTCTTTCTCAATGACATAAACTTATCACGTGCCTGCAGAATGCACATTGCAAGTGTTACAAATCTTATGATCAAGAGATAATAATTGAACCATCCTTTTATTATTTTAAACACCTTAATGTCTTCTTAAGTTCAGCAACATTGAATACATATATGCATGATGCATCTCACTTATTTGAAGTTACTTCAGAATGATTACTGCAAATTCGAGTTGAATTTTGAGATGCAAATCACAAATTATTGTAATGCAATTACTTAGAAACTCTGGCAAATGAGAATAGTTTAAAGATCAAAACCCATATTAAGGGCAGTCTGAGTCTCTCACCTAGGGGCAAAAAATTTGAAACTTCAACCAGGTCACTATGGGGTCCTTTTCAGTTATCTCCTATTTAATCATATCCAGTAAAAAGAAAAAAAAACATTTTCCCTTTTCTCAATAGTCAAATTTAGGAGCATCGATAAGGGCAAAATTCAACAAGTGATTGAAGATGTTAAAATGTGAATCAATCTATGCAGGTCATTATCAGCGCCTACAAGTCTTTTGCACCATTCAGATAGCTCTTGACAAAACAGAGATTGATTGAACAGTGATTTTGTGAAAATTCAATGGTTTTGATAATTTACTCCTGGTATCAGTTATCATTGGAAAGTTGTAATAAATCCAATAAAAGAGAGATAACGCTATAAAAGAGTAAAGGAGCATCTGAATAGCCAGAAACAACCAGCAACCACTAATGCTACTTCTTATACAGAGAATCATATAGCTCAAGACTTATACACATGCAGTAGAAGGAAAGAAAATCCATGGATACAGAATTCATTGTACTCTGCAACATTCATAGGAAATTGAGAAGCACCTGGTCATATACAAGGGAAGCCTTGTCGAATCGCTTCCTAGCTTCCTGAAAGCATCACTTGAAGCATTAAAAGGAAAAAAATGCTATACCAGTCACATGAAAACATGAATATCTGTATATTTCGCATGTAGAAATACCAACTTCAGGAGCATTAAACCTAGTAAAAGAGTTGTCACTTTTAAAAACAAATTCCATCAGTGGCAATTTTTACTGTCCATAGTTTTTAACAAAGAGTTGTATAATGAGGTTATTTTACTTTTACCACAGTTTTCAGATTACTCATGGTTTTGATTCCTTTAAACTATTAGTTACATTATTACAACAACAAATCCAACTTTCTCCCCCATTAAATTCATGATTAATAAAATTGCATGTAACAACCATTGAATGGTAGAATGAATTTTTTTCAGGCTAATGATAGCATAAGAATGAAGACACCTTTTAATCCTTAAGAATTTTTAAGTTACAGAAACCTTTGATATCACCCTGTAACTACTAGAGGAAGGGCAGCACCATACGTCTTTATAACTTAAATGGGTTCAACAGAGAAACCACTAGAGCTAAGTGATATCATCAAGTATGATGGCTTAACACTCCATGGATTTAGAGTACAATAACCAATGCTGTTATGCAAAATCATGGAAAGCATTTCTACTATTTGCAAGATACCTTGACATCATGGATGTCAACATTGAGATATTGTAGCAATCGGTCATTCAGCATGTGCTCTACCTAAGAAGCCACATTAGATATAGTCAGCAAAACAATAAGGGTTCTGAACAATTGCCTCTTATTTACTGGAAAACTAAAAAAATCAATAGATATTCAACTATATTATTTCGTAGCTTACACCAGTCTAACAGGGTGCATAACATGACCAATCAGAAAATGAAACTCAATAACCACATTCTTAAACCCAAGAAAGAACCATAAATAATAGTGCTGAAAAAAACAGCTAACGGATGCATGTACTTCAAGGGAAGATGTTGTCAATCAGAAATTAAAATGGTCCATCTTCAACCACCTGCAAACTCATTGTTTTAATACGTGGTACATTATGTAACATATAAATGAAAACTAAATATAATATATAGGTCAGCCAATCCTCAAAACAAGTAAAACTTAAAGGATTGAGGTAATTTGCATATCTTTTAATGTTGATGCTTTGTCTTTAGAGAGGAAATTTGGAGAGATATGTAGGCAAATTAGAAACTGTAAGGTGATAGAAGATATATAGATGATCAAGCAGGCCTGATATATAGATGCATATATACATGTGTGAGTGCACATGTGCATTTGTGTGTCCATCTATGTATCTATATATTAACCTGCATTCTCACACGTTAACCTTTAGGCTGATCATGTCAGAATGGGCAACATCATGATGGTGAATAGTTTTAATCATTCAACCCACAGGAAACATATAAGATAACATCCAGGGTTCTGTAATCATGTGAGATTAGTTACCTTTTCCTTTTTTTCTCTGCAGTAATCCCTATAACTACATATGCTGATATTAGAGTTTCTTATATCATATTGAAGCACATTTTATCACATATATTGTAGCATATCTTGCAGTCATTGTTAGGGTGGCTTGTTGGAGGGTTATGTGCGTTAGAGTCTAGCAACAATTTGACTCTTAACAGCAGTGTTGAGTTTTCTAAGTGAAAAGACTGCAAACACACAAATTTCAGCAGTGGTCTTGTGTGCGTATCTTACTAGCATTGGTCAAAACAACTTAATTGGCCTAGGGTCACCTGGGCAGGAAAGCAGGCCATTCAACAAGCAGATAGTCTCATAACCAGCTTATGATTTATAAAAGCACCTCCGTATCAGAAATATACTATTCTTCAACAAGGGGTAAGTACAGAGACACCTTTATAAGCAGGGTGGTTGAAAGTATGAAAAAAGTCAATCCGATAGTAGAACAAGAAGTCAGTGAAAAACAAGTCATAGCCTAAATAAAATATTGCATCGCCCAATAACAAGTAAAGGAATGATGACAAAATTGACAATACTAGGCAAATCACTACCTGTGACCGAAGAACTTCCTTGTATGTACCAATTTCTCTCAAAGCAATTGTGAATTTGGTCATAACCGGTCCTGAGAATACCACCATAAAATTTATCAGGATTGATAACAAAAACCACTTCAGATGGATTTATATTTATTGGAACTTAATACAGTTTATTCAAAGGAAGCATGGTCCAAAAAGATTGGGAATAGAGATGAGATAAATTTGGCATTCTTTAGAACAATAGAATAAGTCAAGCAACTTTGGCTGTGTTCCTTACGGGAGTTTTGAAACTCATTCAATAGCCAAAACATCTCATTCACAAAACTCAAATATACCTCCAGAACCTTTAAGATTGGTCTTGTCAATCTTGCTCAACCTAAATTTTTATGTCAGTTCAGGGCTAATATATAACTCCAGTTATAACCCCTGAGTAAGCATATCTCTAGTTACAGTCACAACCTCTAACTAAGCATGCCACAAGGAAAGGCAAATAGTTTTATAAGAAAATGCAAGAGAAAGGAGGAGACCAATAAGACATACCTCCCAAAGCAACAAAAAGAGGATCACTATGCCCTCCTCCAAAACTTTCAAGGGCACTTGCAAATGCAATGTCTCCATCATATCCCTCGCCAAGCCCTTCCCTATAAATAACAATTTGAAAAGTTAGGATATAAGAATTTATTAGATATTAAGGACCACAACTAAACTCTGATTTAATCAACCATAATGGTCATAGGTATGCCTTAATTTAATCAAATAGCATGATATAAATTGTTAGGTATTTGCAGAACTTGTAGGTAGCATCCTATCAGAACTTCAACTTTTTTACAAGAATGTTACAAAATTCACATATTTGACAAAATTGATAGTTTTTCTTGCTTTATTTATAATATATTATGAACTCAAGACCCATGCACCCGTCCTTTTCCAACATCTTTTCCTCTTGCATCCAAAATTTCAAATTTTTAAAAAGTGGCAAGGTTAGAAGGCTTTCCTGGAAGATTTAGGTTGTTTTAAAACATTAGCAAAGGAGAAGCATTCAGATCAACAAAAAAATAGTGAAACCACCAAGCAGTCAGTACAAAAAGAAGAGATATAATTTTTAGCTACTTGGTTTATTGACAAATTTTAGGGATGGAAAGATGATTTTAGTAGACAAATAAAAGGAGGTCCTTCTAGGATGCTGAAATCCTTGTTTGTTGGCAAAATTGAATGGTTTCTATGTAGCAGTTGCTTCTCTTAATTGGTCAAGATATTATCCAAGAGAAAATGATGATCATGTTGATTGAACAACAGTATGTCTTTAATGAAAGAGTGAGAGACCGTAGTTATTGACACATTATTTTCAGCAGCCAAATCTTCTGTAACTGTTCCTTTTTCTTTGGAAAGAAAAAATCTTATCCAATTTGAAGGTCAAGGTACATTTTTGTTTTTCTTCTGAGCTGTCAAGTGACTGAGACTTGGTTGAGAAGCTTGAATATGAGAGAAATAAGTATCTCCTTGGAACTAAAGCAAGTCCTTCCAGGTTTTAACTTCTTGCCCTGAATGTGAACTACTGCAAGGAAGGAAGTTGAGAGATGGTGGGCTTTCTGCATTTTATTTTATTTTTGTTATTTAATGAAGTCCCTGTCTACTTATAGGAGGGTAATGAAGGTCCAGTTGTTCCCAAATTAACTTCACGTGCTTCTATCCTTTACCATATTCCAATAATTATTCATACAATAGTCTTAGACAACTCAACATTCATACATCAAAATTCACAACACATGCAAGTGACTATTGAAAAACAGTCTCCAAATGACAAGCATATTAATGAGGGAACTAGTAGCAGTGCAAAGTTTAAATAAACAATGCCATGGGATATGAGCGCAAAACCCACGTGTATTTGCGACATGCTTTGTAGTACTTCCAGCATCTCGTCTTTAAGGAGTCTGCACTTTCTTCCAAGCATTGGAGCTGCATCCATGATCATTCACGAATAAACATCTATTAATGTTTAGAACAACCATAATTCACACATGCTAGAGCCTTTCTATAACCAATGCACCTGCCTCTTCATAAATCATGAGATTCGCAATTTGAAACTTACAATCTACATAAAAAAATACTGTTTCTTATTCTTTTTCATAAAAATGTGCAATTAAAGGAACTTAACGTTGAACAGACTAAATTCCCTCGGGCTCTAATTTGTAATCAACATTTATATGTAATGGTTCAATTTAAGAATCAAAGCAAGCACAAAAATCAATAACAATTTTTATACGAACGGAGAAACTTCTTAAAGGATTTTTGCATAAAAATCAATAGGAAATAGAATACACAGAACCTGTTGCCGGAACATGGGCGAATCATCGAGTTTTGCGAAATGCATCTTCGAAAAATGAAGTTAACAAATATACTTCTTCTTCGTCGTCGTCTTGTTTGCAGAAAAAGGAATTACTATTATTCTAGAGAAAGAAAGAGAGAGAGAGAGAAAGAGAGAAGTATTTGCTTTTTGTCTAGTTAAATTTAATATTATTTAGAGCGCATTTGGAGGAGGTGGAAGGGAGAAAGGACGTGTTAAGCAGTTCAATTCAAACTAGCAGCGATATTTCATGGTTGTCGCTCGAAATCTCACCCGCCTTTTTGTTTCCCTTCTCTCTCTGGATCGTGTACCATGTCGTTTTTTAGTTCTTTTTAAATGAGGCCAATTTTTCAGAGTTGTCCAACTACGATTGGTTAGGCTAGGTCTCACTCTCACAAGAATTCGAAATAAAAAATAATTAATTTTAATTATTAAAAATAAATAATTTAAATTAAATAATTTTATATCAATAATTATTATATTATCGTATTAAAAAAAAATCACATATCTTTTAATACGTGAGAAATCTTCGTGTTTAATTTTTTACACAAAACAAATTAAACCATGCCACTATTTTATAGCCAAGTCAAATTATATGATCACAGAGATTGATTATTGATTATTTGTTTTTATATAGTGAGTATTAGTTAAATGAGTTCTAATATAATCATTTAGTAATTTTAGTGTTATTATAAAAATATTAAAAAAATTAAATTATTTATTATGTGTTAAAATATATAAATTTTTATAAAATACAAAAATAATATAATATAAAAAATTAAATCATTTAATTTTTTAAAATTTTTATAATAATATCAAAATCACATTATAAATCCACCCACTCTCACCTAAAACCCATAAAAAAAAAAAGGGGGTAATGCTATTCCTCTGAGAGTGGGTAGCTTAGCCTAGTCTTTTTATATTTAGCAACATAAAAGAGGGAAAAAAAAAAAAAACCGAAAACGACGTGCTTGTGACCTTGTCTTGTTGTGGAGGACAGACCACGTTTGGGCAGTGAAGGGGTATTTGTATGTTGGGCAAAGATGTTTTGACCCCAGTCCAGTCATTTTCGAAGAACGCGTCTAAGCACGCTCTGGCTCTGCTGCTATTTCTCCCTCCTCTCCGCGCTGGCTTTGTATCTGTGGGGACACGGACACTTCTCAGCCCAGCAATTGTTCTGTTTTGAACCAGCATTCATCGTTCTCTCGCTCTCGTGCATTAAAGATTACTGCTTTGAGAATGTAGAGCTGGAGCTTTCTTAAGGTCAGTGATCATCTCAGAGTTTGTTCTTTTCTATGGACGCTTTTTTTTTTTTTGCCCTTTACCAGTTTTGGGCCTTTGTAGATAGACCTTTACGAAGAGGAAGAGTGGATAAGAGGTGAATGAGAAATGTGCCTCTTGGCTGGGTCTTAGGAAATTGTTGCATTGGTTCCTGATTGTTGCTGTTTTTGTTTTCCCTGGCAAAAAAACACTATCAGGAATCAATATGACGAATTCTTAAGGAAGCTTTTGCCCTCTCCGGAGCTAAATGTTAAGCCTCTTTCGAGTCGATTTGTAGAACTCCAAACCTGTTGGACACCAAAAGTTTTGACTAGAATTTGTCATTTGAGAAAAAGACTAGAAGGACCAAAAATATTGGTTGATAGCATTTAAAAATAATCGAGTGAAATGATAGAAGAAGAGTTTGAACTAAATTTTACAGCAGCCTGTTCAAATCTTGTAATCAAAACAGGCTTTAATGACAAAGAGATTGTTCTAGACAAAAGAGACTACAAAAAGGACTCAACAGCTATAATTAGCTGCTAACAGGTGTTGAGTCATGTCTGGTAGCATAAACTAAGTTCTTTGTTTTTATTATTATTTTTGAAGGGGCAGGGGAGTACAAGTGAAAAGTGTTCCTCAACCTCCCTTTGACTTTCTGCTAAATTGACTTCCCAAGCTGTCACGAGTCTTCATGTTATTTAGTAAGTGTTAACATTTCTTTATTTGGTGTAGCCTTAATTTGTGTAACTGCTACTTTCGATTTGATGAGCTTGTGGAGGCTATATCATTGGCTAATTCTCGTAAGATACAGGGCTAGTATAGTTCTACCAAGCTTATTTCCTTGATTAGTTATATATTATTTAGATTTTTATTCTGAAGCCAAGGATATGAGAGAGTTCAATCAGAAGAAGGTGGAGGCTCTTCGAGAGAAGTGGGCTGCTTCAATTTTGATGCTTGGAGAAGAATATGCTGGTGCCAGAGAAAGATTACTCAGTGCTCAATGTCTATATCCAGAACTTGAAGACATTAGTTTAATGTTGATCGTCTGTGACATACTGCTGCTTGCTGCCACTACGAGGTTGTCATGTAATGAGATTGTCTCGTATTGCATTCTTGATCTTATAATTCCCTCACCCACTTATTCTGATGCTAGATATCATTACCAGAATCTTGTCACGTCAATGCACTCAATCAAACATCAGTTTCCTGGAACTGAGTTGGCTCTAGAAATTGTACAAAATGCATTCACTATACTTTCAGATTTGGCCAATATACAAGAACTAGAATAGAAAATGGAAGCATACTGATTTTGAAAAATGTCAGTGTTGGATAGTTGAAATTATTTCAGACTTCTCTAGAGAAAATGGGACGAAAATAGCCAAACTGGAAGAGATAGGGAACTGTCTAACATTCTTCCACAGGCAACAACACGAGGGCTTTGATCTCTCTTGTACAGTTTCTGGGACAGAGATGCTTAGTTTTTCTCATCAAATTCCAGCTTACAGAGTGCCTGGAATTGAAAGGTATGGCATACCTAAGGATAGCTGGCATTTGGAACCTGATGCTTTACCTCATCAATGGAAAGGATAATTTGAACACCGGCTTTATTATATATTCCACCATCCCAAAAAATAAAAGAAACAGTGATGTTAAAATGAATTATTAATTAGATAATGCGGATTAAAAAAGGCTAGTGTGTTCATGTTATTATTTAGATATGACAAGGGCATCCCAAGAGTTTAGTTTAATGGTAAAGATGTAATATGTTTATTTAAGTTAGTCAAAGTTTAAATCTTGGGCTAGCACTCAATATTTTTTTTTTTCTTAATGCATTAGATTGATGTGGAAGATGCACCCTGAAAATTCCCAGAAAAATGACTTAGTTTCGGTATGTGAAAGATAGTTTGGGAATACTCTTACTATTAAAAAATATATATGTATGACATGGGAAAAAAAATTAATTAGATATGACGGATATTAAATGGGAAGAAATGTTGTAATTTTTTTTTATAAAATTATGTAACTTCTTTAACAAATTATTCAATAAAAATTTTGAGTTTTCTAAACGGTTACACTACTTATTACGCATTTTTTTTTTAAAATACAAAAAAGTTGCACAACTTTGTAAAAAATTTATAATGTTTAATTTTTGCAAATAAAAAAATACAAATGTGTATGGAAGTGTGTTAATATGCAAATGACATACAGGGACAATGGAGAATCCCACGTCATTCAAAGCCAAAAGGAAAAAAAATAATAATAATAAAGGGGGAAAAAAACATTTCTGATTTACAATTAATCAATTTGCACCCGAGTAGACAAATACTACGGTGAGTATCCAGCTGTGCTGAGACACATGGAACAAAATCTAATTCGACGTCGTAGAAGGCTATTCTTCGAAATGACATCGTTAAACTTTAAAGCCGTAGCATTGAAGAGTGAAGATCATTGTGATTCCGTTCTTTCTTTGTTGTGCATCGCTTGCTTTCTGTATGTACTCCGTACACTCACGCTCCTGATGAATCGCGAAGAATGGAGGAGACTAAAAGAGCTTGAAGCAGAAAACGACGAGGAAAAAAAGAACAATTATTTAACCTGTCTTCTATTTTCGTAGTATAACTTGGGGTACCATGGCGATTCCTCTCTTTATGCTCTTCCTTCAGAGAGCTTTGGCATATGTGATTTCTAGTGAAAGGGCCTGTTTCTCAAATGAAAAGCTTTGAAACTGAGAAGGGGGAGGAGGTATGTCATTGGAGACTCTTCATTTTTAGACTTCACTAGCAAAGTTACATCGTCTTTCGTTGAAACAAAAAATGAAGAGTATTTGCGTTCTGATTCATAGGGTATCTCCTATTTGGCATTTGCATATCTAGGGTTAAAAAGAGGGAATTAGCTTCAACTCTGTGATAAATTTGATCTCTCTGAAAGATCAACTGGTATTTTACTTTATTTTGAATTTTCCTTTTTATTGAGCGGTGTTTTTTTTTTTTTTTTTNTTTTTTTTTTTTTTTTTCTCTATTTTTCCGTGTTGGAATGCTAGCTCCAAATATATTTGTTGCCTGTGTTTGTTTTTCCCTTTATTAGTATACAAGGTTTTAGAAAACCTCTTCATTGTAATGAATGTTTAAAGTCTACCTACATATTGTTTCTACTGCAGTGTCAGTACTTGGACACTTGGATTCGCTATATCTGGGACCATTTTGAACTAGTTGCAGTTGTTAAAGAAATAAATGAATCAGAATAGAGCTAAGGCACTTCAAGAAAAGAAAGATGCTGAAGAGAAAATAGTTGCCAAGGATTATGTTGGAGCCAGGGATAAGTTGATCAGAGCACAACGGCTTTTTCCAGATATTGACAATATCAATTCAATGTTAGCTGCTTGTGACATTTTATCTGCAGCCAGTATTGAGTTCCCTGGATGTGAGATTGATTACTACTGGCTTTTTCAGGTTGCACCAACAAGTACTCTCAATACCATTACATGTCGTTACCAGAAGCTCACTGCATTGCTGCAACCTATTAAGAACAAGTTCCCTGGTGCTGAGTTAGCTCTGAAACTCATAAAGGATGCCTTTTCCGTGCTTTGCGACCACAAGAAACGTTCTCAGTATAACATGAAAAGAAGTTCAAGTAGGGAAGGCTATGGATCTTTCAGTATTCCAGTACCATCCTGCCAGAGTATTTCTTCCAAGGAAACTGTTGCTACAGTTACTACTGCTCCAAGCCAATCTGGGTGTAATAAGAATTCTTCAAGCCATATTTCTGGGGGAAGCAGTGGACCAACTAAGGTGCTTTTGGGAGGTGGCAGACCTTTGATGTGCAAGCAAACTGAGTTTCATGACTTCGACAAACCTAAAGATTTTATAGCGCTAGAAACTGGCCAGACACCCTTTGATTGGAATTGTAGTGGGAAGATTGGAGATACAGATTTATCAACAGGCAGTATAAATTCATCAGTAACATGGCAACCTACCTACTCAGGGGATAGCATGCTTTTGTCATTAGAAGGCGTGGCAGAGAAAAGCCCTTGTCAGGACTTCTATGATTTTGAGAGGGGTAGAAATCTGGCGCATTTGGAAGCTGGCCATATTTGGGCTTTTCATTATAGAGCAAATTTCGATCATCATTCTCGGTATGCTCGAATAGAATTCAAGTCAAAACAAACAGTCTATCTTACATGGTCAAAGCCGATACCTGTGACTGCTAGTGAGAGAAGATGGTGTGATGCAGGCTTGCCTGTTGCTTGTGGGTCATTTGAATTAAGTTCAGAGGTGAGTGAGAGTAATGTGGATAACTGGTCCCTGGTCTTATCCCACGAATGCTCTTGGGTACATGGTGTGACAAAAGAACAATTCGAAATTTATCCCAAAAAAGGAGAGATTTGGGCTTTGTTCAAAGATTGGAACCTAGAGAATTGGGCATATGATATTGATTCTGTGAAAAAATGCAAATTTGAGTTAGTGGAAATCATATCAGATTTCTCAAAGTATTCGGGCGGGAATGGTGCATGTTTGGTTAAGGTAGATGGTTTCAGCAGCATTTTCCAGAGACAAAAAATTGGAGGAAATCCCGTCAAGTTTCATATACCCCCAGATAATCTGTACATATTTTCTCACAGAGTACCAGCATACAGGTTCAAAGGCGGAGAAATGGACAATGTCACTGATGAAGTGGTTGAGCTTGACCAATCAGCCTTACCTGATTATATGATTGTGGATATTGTCACCCAAAAAGAATCACGGGGCAGTGTGATCGCTGCTCCTAGATATACCTCAATGGGTCAACTTTCTTCTTTGGCACCTTTACCCGAGGATCAAGTTTTGAAGCTCAGTTGGTGCTCAAATGATTTTGCCCCAGGTCAAGTATGGGCTCTGTATAGTGGAATTGGTTCTTTACCTCGGCAATACAGCAAAATTGATAATGTAATTTCAGATAGCCATGTGTGTGTGTCAACTTTAGAGCCTTTGCCTCTTCTTGACCATGAGATTGATCGGCAAAAAGAAAATTTACCTCTTGCATGTGGGGTTTTTAAAGTCAGCGAAGAAAAGCTCATCCTCGAATTGTCACAGTTCTCCCATCAAGTTACGTATCAACAGAGCTCGAGTGGACCATTCTACAAAATTTATCCCATGAAAGGTGAGATTTGGGCAATGTACATGAACTGGAATAGAAAGGGGAAGCAGATTGACCTTGGAAGTGAACAATGCCAAATTGTCCGGATTGAATCTGACTTATCTTATAAAGATGAGGTAATAGTGGCCAAGCTAAGGGAGGTGGAAGGTTGCCTTACTTTCTTCCATAGGCAAGAAATGAATGATGGCTTTATCCTTACACATGCAGTTCCAAGATCACAGCTACTTAGTTTCTCTCATCGAATTCCAGCTTATAGAGTACCAGGAATTGCAAGATATGGGATCCCGGAAAGCTCCTGGCATTTGGAGCCAAATGCTTTGCCTCCCAGGTGCGGAGCATAGTCTCTGGAGAAACACTAAGGTTGTGTTTGGATGGAGTATTTGACAAATTCTTGTGAATTTCAAATACATGTAATTAAAATGTAGTATTTTAAATACATGAATTTATAAAATACATTGTTTGGATACATTTTATTATAAAAAGAGTATTTTAACGTTGAAGGAAACCGAGGAATTTGATTATACTATTTTGCATTCATTTGTTACAGAATCTACAATGTTTACAGGAATAGTTGGCAGATATGCTCCATAGATTCCAAGTTTTCGCTGAAATAAGTTCCAAACTGCCAGAGAGAGGCTCCACTTTGATTATACTATTTTGCGGGCAATCCATCTGTTGACACACCTGTAATGAAGGGCTTGTAAAGATTGATTTGATACCATTGGGTCCAATAGGAATTCCAGCACTCTTTGAATCAATCATCTTCCAAACATCATCCAAAATGAGCACAGATTTTCTTTTTTTCTGCCATGCCTGTAACAATTTTGCTGCTCTTTTTTCTCTCATCATCTTCATCAAGATCTATGCGAATTGTTTTGGCAATGTTATTCTGGAGTTTAGGGATGCTTGCAAGCCAATGATTGAGACTTGTCATCCCAAACAAGTGCCAATACCTTGTTAATATTGCTCTGGAATTCTTGACCAACGAAGTCATTTGATTTTGAAGTTTAGGAATGGAAGAGAAAGTAAGAATGTGAAAGAAACCGAAGGAAATGAAGGTTCTGAAGCTTGTACGAAATCAGATATCAATGCGATCAGGAGCAATTTTTTGGCGAAAATTCGAAGTCTGGTGCCAATAATTTGAAAATCTCGTCGGAGATTACTGGAAACGATGCTGTTTCAGTTAGCTCTGATGCTCGTGAGAAAATGTTCGTGGAAACGATCAGAGGAAAAGAAAACAGAGCATTTGAAGGCAAGGATTGGCGTAGAAAGCAGATCCATGTTCTCAGGGTTTGGGAGGCTCGAGGGAGAGGGAGGATATCGGGGGTTTAGGGAAAAGAAATGAATTTGAAATACATTTCTTTTTTAGAGAATTTAAAATACACTGTATTGAGTATTTGAAAGTCACTCCAAAAATATAATAGAATTTTGAAAATACATTAAAAAATTATACAAACAGAGTAATTTAAAATAAGTATTTTAAATACACTTTATAAATACATTACACTCTACAAATACTCCATCCAAACACACTCTAAGTCATTAAATTATAATGAAATGTCCACATACCAACTAAAAAAATAGATTATTCTCGGTGTGGTTCTAGGAGCAACGCGTAGTGACGCTCGTAATCTGTACGTGGTATGCTTGAATATATATACATATGATCTTAGTTTATATCTTGGTATAGCGTGGTTCTTTACACTTGCACACATGCTAATATCTAAATTTAACATTTGAGTAATGAAAAAAAAAATTATTTTCGTATAAGCCAAATTGTTTACACCTCTTTGAGCACAAATTTTCTTGAGAAATAATTTGATTGTCACGATCATATTTCCTACTCTTTCCAGCGAAAAGATTCAAGGCATGGATCACTGCTCCATCGTACTTACAATCACAACACCCTAGTATTAGCAAGTGCGTCAAAATTATGAAGCTTTTGGCAAAGTTATGAGGAGAATGACTTATTCAGTTGACTGTAATTACGAAATTACAAAATCGATAAATGCCTACCATTTAAAATTGACTGTAAATCATGGTTCTTGATTCCAATAATTTCACTCTATTTCCTCTCATCAAGTGGAAAAACTAGCCCTTGCTGACTACTCCCCTACTTTTAAGATAAATTAATGTTCTATCAAAAGGAGTAACAGAATACAATCTTTCAGCTGGACATTTCCAAATACCTAAACCCAAAATTTCATATCGACAACATCCCAAAATTCGTAACAAAAATCAACAAAGGTAATCACCAGATCAGTTGTCAAGAAATTTTAAATTTAAAGAACCAAAACCCTCATGAAGGATCCTTATCGCCAGAATCTACTCATGAAGCCCTTCTTATCCTTCTTCATCTTATTTTCAATTGATGGGAAGTCAATCAAGTTATAAGCCAGGTCTAGCACAATAGGATTGCGAGGAATTGCTCGGAACGCTGGGGGAAAGGCTGCAATGCGCGGAACACTTTTCACATTTGAATCACCCACAGCAGACTCGTAGACATCAAGTTTCTCAAGAAGGAATTTATCCAACTGAAACAGGTATGGATACATGTCAGAATATGTCAATAAGGACACTCTTAAAACAACTTTTTACCAGTATCTAGGTCAAACGACATTTCAATAGCATCCAGAAAGACGCTCTTATATCTCAATGATAGCTGAGGGTTATGACAACCCAATTTTGCTTACAAAAAGAACAATAAAAAGAAGTAAAAGCGCATGCAAAGGGAAGATAAGAGAATGTTGGACAGTACCCGCTCATCACCAGTTAACGATATATTGGAGATCCTTTCAGAGAGATTCTCTGGAGCCTTCTTCTCCTCCATAATCCCAGTGGCATGCTCTATACAACTGTTAGATCTGCACTCCTTGCACAAATCCTCTAACTCTTTGGTCATAATCTGTCACCCAAGAAAGGAAAAAGAATTAATAAAGGGAGAACAAAATAGTATCAATAGAATCAAATATGATGCTTTATTATTATGGTTATGAATTTTCAAATATGAACATAAAACAGCAACTATTTGCCCATTAATTTCCCATCATAAGTTTCAACATATAAGGCATATTTTGAATTGATAATAATATGGGAAAAAGACAGGGACAAGGTCAAAAAAAAAAGTTGCTACTTGAGAAGCAAGTTCTCTGTAATGTTGTAAAACGACTTCTTAATGTTCTTGTAAGCAGGCAGACCATTGAAATTAAGGGATTGAACCCTAGCAAATCTCAATGCTCTAGCTTAAGGGAATCTTTAAAAAAAAATATATCATAGTACAAATAATAGCATGGGCATTGATCAGCAAGGTGTCCAGTAATCTAATCTAAAATACTAAATGAAAACTACCTGGTTATTGCCATTCGATGTTTGAAGTTTTCTTAAGGCGTCCTCTGCCAAAGTGCGCGCTCGACAGTACAAAGCATATGCTTCAACCCTCTTTCCAGCCACACTATAAGACTTTGCCACATAAAAGCACCTGCCCATAAGTTGGAGACGTAAATTTTCCCTTCAATTAGCAACATCCCTTAAAGCTGAGCAATCAATGATAGAGAACACAATATGTTTGCCTAACAGGAAAAACCTGTTAATGCTTACTTGCCATCAAAATCACATTTGAAATATAGAAATAGAAGTTCTAATACTAGAATCAATAAGAAGAAATGTGATCATCAGAGAGTATATATGTCAATAGGATTGAACAGCAAGGCTCCTAAAGGGAACAATAATTATGGTATTGATTGATGTGCTGAAATAAGCATAATGCCCACAAATAAATAAATTGGTAAAAAGGATGTAAGTTTAAATATATAAAAAGAAGAGTAAGCATCAGTATAAGATATAAATAAAGAAGCATTTAACTAACACACGATATTTCTAATGGCAGTGAGCCAAGGAATCAAACCTTCCTGCCCGGAAAACCAAGCTTTTACAAGCACACTCTTCAGCGAAACTCACTTCTTCTTGTTTTTTATCCCTTCCAGAACTGACTAAATCAGAAAGATCAGCTGTATTCTGCCAATATATGGTCCATAAAAGCATTGTCATTCCATCTGGGGAACATATCATGGTAGACATACAGCAGGCTGGAGGATAAAAGTATGTTGAATTAACACAAGAAAACACAAACAAAAACAAGGTTGTCAACCTGTAGCAAGAGATCATACAAGCGAACAAGCTCTTCAGGTTTGGTGACTTTCTCATTTTTCTCATCTCGACGCTTGGCAAGTTTACTTTTTGCAACCTTAACCAACAAGAGGTTGCGCTCAATGGTTCTTTCTCCTAGGACAGCACTGATAGCCTTATCAAGACCATTTAAGTCGTCTTTCACACTCTCTGCACTTCCTGCAGTGGCCTAAAATATAACATCTATGTAAGATGGATACAAAACTATGGTGCATGATACAGAAATATAAAATTAAAAGGCATAAAGAATTCTCTCTCTCTCTAATAAGTATGTAGAAGACCATGTTGATAATGCAAGAACATAAGTAATATCCCATACCAAATCAGCCCGAATGTAGCCTCTTGCTTCATGATATGCAGAAAAGATTTTGTCAAATATAACAAGTCGTTTATCTGCTGGGACTGAATCTGCCAAAGGACCCTGTAAATCTTTCTCTAGCTCCTGAGCTGAAAAAATTAGTCAAAGAGACACATTACTTGAGACACTTTGAAGAAAATGAAATTACAGAAAAAATAAAAGGAAAACTATCATTTGTTGAAAAATTCAGAAGGGCATGCTTTTCCTCAACAGAAAATGTAGAGGAGAAAATATTCTTAAAGGCGTTCAGTTCTGGCAGAATTTAATATGTTTAATTTTCAAAACATACTCGTCAAGAAAAAGAAAAAAAAAATTAAGTATCTGATTCTTGTTAAAATTTGGCAATGAGAAAGGCATATGACTGAAACAGATGAAAACACAACAAAAAGGAGCTTTATACCAACAATTTCAACATATATTTGACATAATGTCTGGCATTTGCATTACCAGAATCCAGATGATTTTTTTTTTTTTTTTTTTTTTTTTTTTTTTTTNTTTTTTTTTTTTTTTTTTTTTTTTTTTTGTGGTGGGGGGCCGGGGGAGTAACTTTCAACCAGCAATTTCTAAAAGCGAGACAAAAATTAAATAATTCCCCCCGGACAAGGGTGAGGCTGAGACTTGGAAGAAATGAGTATAGAATTAAACAACAGATAACTTTGCTTCTAAACTTGGTACACTTTTGAATTACAAAGACAAGTTACCAACCTTTTAAAATGGCAACCCTTGTTTTTGCATTTGATATTGGAAACCTATGTCCAAGCCAATCGAATTCTGTCATGGAAGCAGCTTGTTGAGATCTTGCCTCTGCCATAACAGCCTGCAACAAATAAAATTCAATGTTGTTTTCATCATAGAAAGTGAAACATAAAACTTAGTCTATCTTTCATATTAGCAGTCCACTGCTTCCAAAATAAGTGGATTTTTCATGCTTTATAAGTCACTCAATTAAAACTCTCAAATGGAAATTGTACAAAATACAACATAATAGGGCAGCGACGACCATACATGATAACTTATTGCTAGCGGTTTACAAATATACTGCATTCGAGGAATTACACAATTTTGAATGTTAGGGTCCTTAAAAAAGACACAGAAGGATGCAATGTAGGAACTAACCAGTTTAGCATAATGGAAGGGACAAAGTATCAAGTTCAACCAGTTTTTTACTCAAGAAGTAAAACAATGGAGTTGTTGAATATAAAGATAAATTATTCAAGAAATTTATTAGAAGGATCTTTGAGTTCATGTGAGTATGTCTGTCCTTATGTTGAATGAACATCAAAATGAAGATCGACCTCAATGTCAACCAAAAAACCTAGATATCATGAGTCCACATATGAATATCTTGATTTGCAGAAATATGTATAATACATTATTCATTTCCCTTATCTATTAATGAAAAATACCAAATGAATCCATACCAACCTCTAATTTAGATTTGAAAAGGTCTAATGCAGGGCCTTCCATATCACCAATGTGTAGGAGTTCAGAGGCTTGTAAATTTGACTGGCCAACCTTGTGAAGGCAGTAACGGATACTAGGTTCTAGTTCCTCAACTCGCTCACGGCACAAAGTCTGATTATCCATATCTCCATATTTTCCTAATTCCTCATAAAGGGTCCTACAAAATTTGGACATGGTTAAAAACTCAAGGTTCAGGCAAGGAGAAAAGTTTCATAAAATCAATGAGCTGCATCGTATGCTAGAGCACACAAATTGAAACAAAACAACATTGATAAAAAGAAAGACGTAAATTTTCCAAATCCTTTGAAGAAAAATTTCAATTTAACAAAGCATATGGCTGTTACTTTTTTAAAAGTAGGATTTATTTCATCTTCTCTTCAATGCAGTACATATGAAAAAAGGATACAAAGAATAGAATGTACCTGGCACTTCTGAAGTGCCTTAAAGCCAAATCCCAATTCTGATCTTGTTCGAACAACAAGTTCCCCTTCATATATGATTCGTAGGCCTACCATTTGGTAAATAAGACACGGAAAAGGGAAAGTATTTTCACTTTTAATCAACAAAAAGCAGTAATCTGTCAAAGATAAATCAAAGAATAAACTATAATTCACAATTTGAAATGCACTCTAGGGATGCCAACTTACCCATTTGATTCTCATATGTTAATATGAATCTTACTACATATGCAAATCAAATCAAATAACTGAACAAGCCTTCAAACAAAACACACAAATAAATTTCAAAATGAAAGAGAAACAAAGAAATTTTAAATGCTAAATTCATCTGCTCTGCAAAAAGTATTGAATGAGAAAAAAGGGTAGTGCAAAGAAAAATAAATAAAAGGAAAAATAAAAAATTGTAGTACATTAACCATGAGATCTAGAAAAGAATTGTCTCCACGTATATTTATTGAAATAACTGAGTACAAGACACACCTCAGCTTCCAAAGATGTTCTAGGATCTGCCTTTACTGAACACAGTTGTGAAAACAAAGTAGCCCATTTTACTGCTTTCCGCAACCTACCAATCAAATAGATACGTTGACGTGCAGTCGGACCATCTGGAAGCTGTCTTTTCTCCATAGCATGACTCCAAGCTCTCTCCGCTGTATAGAGAACTAGGTGAAGAAACCTAAATTGCAACCAAATAACTTAAACTGTAAGAGATACATATATTATTAAAGTTGGTGGCTGACAGATAAAATGCCTATTATTGATAAAATCATCAAGAATCATAAAGAAACCAAAGGAAATTAGAAAGGCAAGGTTTTGGATAACAATAAAGTTTGAAACAATAAGAAAAATGCCTAAAAGGGGTTCAACAGTAATGATACCAGAGAAAAGTCGCTTGACTCATAGGAGATGTATAAACCCAAAGCAAACTAATCTCTTAATATTTTCATAAGAAACTTGGCTGAAATTTTTTTATCAGAAGAATCAAGGAGGCTTATTGTGGTTTTAAGTATGTGGCATAAAAAATTATTAAATGGTCCTATCACCAAGTAATTCAAGTAAAATGTGAATAGGAGAAGTTTATCTTCAATCAATCTGTTAGGTGAAGAAGCCCATCAACATGATTCCAATAAAGACTTTTAAGAAGGATGCCATCATAGGTGCCTCTATACGTCTCCACTTTAAGTAAGGCATAGAAAGATTATCCTCATGAAAAACATTCTAGCCATTCCTTGTGGTGAAATTTAGGTACTTCCAGAAAGCCAAATTTTAATGATATATAGGCTTGGCCCCCTCAATCATACTTCTTCCTTAGAAAGTCCTAACTAATTTAGTCTTAGCCCCTCCAATCTTTTCATTCTAGTTCTGCCCCATGTTACTTCCTAATAACTTCCTGGACTTTTGTTTATCACTATATAAGTATCATCTCAAAATTCTTAAGAGAACCTAAGGATTTACTAAGGCCAAACCTCCCTTTGGACCTTAACTTTCTGATACTTTTGTGTTCTATAAAACAATTGCAACCTAATTCACTTACACAGAAACGTGGCAGACTTGGTATTGAAAAGTAAATGAAAATAAAATAAAGAAAGATACAGCAAGTATACCTTACTTCAGTGACAGTAGATTCCGTTATGGTTCTTCGTGCATATTTGCCACGACCATGGGTGAACTTCAGCGACTTATATAACCTCCTCAATCGAGCTGTGCAATACCTCCTACAAAGTTAAAGGAAAAGAATCTATTCATCATCAATCTATAGATATCTCGTCATGTTAAAGCAATGGCTTTAACCAATGTTTCGAGGAGTTGTGATGATCACTTAAGTCAAATCTTTAGGCCACAAAATCATTTTCTAGGCATGTCAGAGACCCAAAGTTCACATTTATCTATGAAAGAGAAATTGCAATATAGGACATAAAAGTAAAAACAAAATGGCATGTGTACCCAGCCATTTTCGCTTGTACATTCAGCTGTTCAGTTACGTGAATTATTTGGTGGTAGAACTAGCACATTGTTGAATACTTTTAATAATGTATCCTATCCATCATCCTTTGGCACGCAAAACACAACTAAATACAGACAAAGAAATGCCTATGTGATATCATATTTGCAATAACATAGATACATACCGATAGCGAGTGTAATCTCCATGCCGCAAGCCATGCTGCAGTTGAGCAGATTTTAAGAGCTGCAGCACTGGAAGAAAAAATATAGAATTACAATTAGTGGTCAAAACATCACTATCAATTGCTGTATGTGCGATTTAGTTGCTCAGTGCTGTGGAATTAAATCATTAATGATTTCAGGTTTAAAAAGAAAAAGAAAAGGCTCAACTGAACATAAATAGTGCAGAGCAGATTCAACATTCATATGACATGACGGAGAAAACAAACCGTTTATGGAGAATTTAGGAACGATCTGATTGGAATTCCTCGGCCCGTCGATTTCCATAGCTGACACTTGGCCCTCCTTTGCCATCAAGTCTTCATTGGTTCAAGCATTACAATAATAAGAAAACCAAATTAGACCAGCTATTGGACGACGTCACTAAGCGTTTGGTTGGAGAGAAAAGAAAATTAACGCTCATTTTCTTCGGCAACCAAACCACTGTCATAGATCTCGGAATTAAGGTATAGAATAAGAGGTATAGAGACGAACCTGACCAGATTTACAAGCGCGATGAGCGTTTCGTACCTCAGTGAAACAGCGGCCTCCGTCGTCGCTGTCGCAGAGAATTAAAGGAGTGGCAGTGACAACGCAGACTACAATTCACCGAATTTTCGTCTTTGCTACTGTTCAATAAAAAAAACTTCAATTAGAGTACTAAAAAATACGACGCTGGGCCGTCCGACCCGTTTTAATTTCTTAAGAGATAAAGAAAAAAACTACTCATAAGCGTTTCGAGAGGAGCAAATTCAAACTTAACCTAACGCCAAGTCTACAATGCCAATCCTCTATAATGGGCATTTGTGTAAATTCTCTTTACAGAACGATGAATTTTATTTAATGGTCCAGATTATGTTTAGTGTTACCTAAAAAATCAGTTTTAAAAAAATGCAACAATATGAATTTTTATAAAATTATGTATTGACCCTATAATTTTTAAAAAATATAACAATTATTTCTCTATTTCTCTCTCTTCCACGTCTGCCCCTCCTCTCTCATTTCTCTCTCTCTCTCTTCCCTGTCTGCCCTTCCCTCTCTCTGCAACTCCCATCAATCTCTTCTTCTTCTTAAGATGTGCACGATATGCACTTTGAATTTCTATGGTAGCTAATGCCCCTTTAAATTCTCTTTAAATTTTTATGGCCATGTTCCTGGTGGATACCCTTAAGACCTGGATGCAAGTTATGGGTGGGTCATGCTCAGTTCAACCCATCGGAGTCCGGCAAGTCCTGGGTTCAACTTTGAAGCTTGAGGGTCCTGCTGGACTCTATGGCAGAATCGGAGCAATGGGTCTTGGAGTGTTGCAGCTGAAGAGTAGTGCGTACAAGGGAGTGGTGGATTGTGTGAAGAGGGTGTTGATGGAAGAGGGGATTGGAGCGTTTTATGCTTCTTATCGGACTACAGTGGTGATGAACGCGCCATTTACGGCGGTTCATTTTGCTACCTATGAGGCGGTGAAGAGGGGGATGATGGAGGTGTTTTCAGAGAGTGCAGAGCAGGAAATGTTGCTGGTTCATGCCATGTTCATGGCTTCATGCAAACAATCCATCTTCCTCTGCTTCCGCCTAGTCTACAGGGCTGAGAGTAGCTCACCTTGTGCTATATCTCCTATTATCATCTTCCTCTGTCCACAAACAAATTACAGGAGCCCGAGTTGCATGACTCTGTCTGAGTTATGTGTACCCCGAGTCACCTATACCCCTCATTTTCATTATTGTCATGCATGCAACACTCTCCACGTTCTTCACGTCCTAGGTCTCCAGGGTACACTGCAAGACCTGGTGGTGGTACGAGATGAAAGAGAGGGAGAGATGGCAGAGAGAGAGAAAGATGAAGAAGACCCAGTTTCAACTTGTGTTAAATTTTTTAACCTCCCTCCATCGTAAGACCCGCCTCGTTGAAGACATTCTGTGAATTTATAGTCTAATCGATCTCCAGATTCATGCCTTCCAAAAGTTATGAACTAAGAGAAGAACCCCGACCCAAAGAAAATAATAAAGAGAGAATAATGGATTACTGTATAAAGATAATGAGTGGGAATAGGAACTGCAATGTATGAACCTTGGTCAAATTTCTCAATTGATAGAGGTTTGTGATTGCTTTTATAGTTTTGCAAAATTGTTTATACAAAGTAAACAAATTTTAAGTGCATGTGAGCCTTCTTACGTGGCTCAATCCCAACCTTTTATCACCCTTTGCACCGGTGCCCATTTTGCGGCATTGGTATTGTAGACTGCCTTAACCTAAACTGAAGTAATCCACTTTTGCTAACTTTAAAAAAAAAAAAAAAAAAAAAGACTCTTGCCATTTGGATTATAGATCATATGACCAAGAGGGATATTAACTTTTTTATACAGGTATACCAAAAATTCAAGTTCTATTTTTATAATGATACAAATTGTCTTGAAAGCAATGTTATTTGAATTTAAGCTATGAATCAATTTGAATTTCATTCTGAAATCATCTCATCAAAATCATTAATTTCACTATAAAAAATATAGGCTTTGAAATTTACTTAAAAAAGTATCATTTTAACCAATATATCTTACATGCTGCTTATTTTGATCGTATCTACATTAATTGATTCTTTAAATTCATTATAAATTCTCTAGCCAAATAGCATTATCTGGTAATTAAAATTTTATTAGTCTCTTTATTCTTAATAGTTAATATCGTGTTTAAACTTTTATGAATTTAATTTTCAAAATTTATAGTTTGCATGTGTTACTAATATATTTTAATATAAAATTTTTCATTTATCAGGAAGACATCATGACATATGTTTTTGTTGTTTCTATCAAAATAGATAAATAGAATTTACAATAAATCTAAAAGCCCTTCAAACTTCAAATAGATATGGAATTAAATCTTCTTATAAACCTTATAATATTAAAGTATAGTAAATATAAGTATGTAGAAAAAAAAACATTTTTTTTATTGGAGACTCAAAAAATGTTTTTTAACCTATAGTATGTTTTAGGGACTCAAATTTTTTTTTTTTTTTTTTTTTTACAGTTGGTGAGTCACTTAAAATATCTCCTATTGGCACCTTATTTTGTTTATGTCATTAAGGGCAACTTTTGTTTTTGCTGTGAATCATTAAGGGCACCTCCTTCTTCTTCGCAGGTGGCCGTTGTTTAGCTATAAAGAGCAGCCCATATGAGAGCCCAAGTAGTGCACCCAGTCTTCTTTTCCTACCATAAACTGGAAGTCCACTCCAGTATCCCAGCCCAGGTCCACTGCCTCCCAATTCACAACACGGATTCGTTTTGGTAGACAAACGGAGCCAAAGGCCCACAAGACGGAGACGTTTTTAGTTTATGCTTTTCAACTTGAACATTTTCACAAAAAAATTATTTTACTATATATATGTGAGAAATTATTCAAATGTAAACTATAAATACAGTTATAAATTATTTTTAAAATTAAATTTAACGATTGAGTAATTAAATTAAATAATGTCAGTTAAAACAATAAGATTACGAAAATTAAATAAATATATAAAAATAAATTAACATCCACATTTTTGTGGAGACTGGAGAGAGAGGGAGAGTGAGTATTAATAGTTCTAAAATAAGTTAAATCACAAATGATTTTCAATAAAAAGTGATTAAATAACAAATAATTAGATGAATAAAACAGATTTTTTTCTGGGTTAAAGGAAGAATAAAACAGCTTTATTGCCAATGAACTTGGATCGAGTACATCTTAGTCAAACGGCCGAAACCAAGCCCTTACTTGGAGCCAGTGCTTCCTTACATGATTAGCCAAAAAAGAAATGAAGTAACTTATTAATTAATTTTTCCTTGAGGAAATATTAAGGGAGAATTACGGAAAAAGAAAGATAAGAAGTATTTATTATAAAAAAAGAAAAATGAACACTAAAAATCAAACGGTGACCATTGGTCATCATGTTGATTCCTAGTATTAAAACAGTTTTTTTTTTTGGTAATTCTTCCAGATATTATTAATGTCTCGCACAAGGTGAGACTTTTTTTAAGAGCAGTGCTTACTTTGCAGTGGTTGACCGTTGACCTTTTTCTGACTATAAACTGATAATGAAGGTCCGTATTTCCATGGGAACAAGCTCTACAACTAGCTTTTCTGGATCTACTGGTTTTCCCCTCGCCACCTGGGGTCCTTGATCTGACCCTTCCACTTTCCACACTAATCTCCTCTTCTCCATTTCTGCTCTTTCTTGGTTGGCTGATAAACTTGTCTCCGTCAATTTATTTATCTGAATACAGTGGCAACATCAAACGCCTTAGACAAACTAAAAATGAGATGGTCATCTATAGAAGGACTATCACTTGTCATGCCCTTCTACCTTTTTATCCGGGAACACCTTCTTCAGTTCTACACTTGCCGTAACTGAAAGATCCTTGTCCTCCCCAATCTTGCATTAATAAGAAAAAACAAATCGTATCATAAAACACAAGCCAAAGAGAAAAGGTAAAGCAGAGCTTAGAAACATAGCTTTTTACAATGGATTATTTAAATCCCTCAAGAGTCTTAATTGTTCTTTTATATAATGCCAAAAAGAAATGAAATCCACTGATATTTGAGTAATGTATGTCAACATCTTGCTCAGAAAGAAGCCGGTCGTTAACTTTACAAAGTTGAGTTCTTATGTCATGGGTACTTGTCAAATGTGAACCAAGCATAAACATGATTTATAAGTTATATTTCAAAACGAGCAAAGCAGTGTTAAGGAATTGTTGAACTCCTCCTATTTTTCCTGTTTAACTTTAAAGTAGATGCTAAGAGTTTCTCTATATATAATTATACACCTCATATAAGTGTGCCAGCCGAAGGAGAACTTTTCCATCTTCCAGCTCCTGCAGAGTTCAAGCAGACAGCATAACATTAACAGTGACCAAAAAATCCTATAAATCTTCAATTGTTTTTATTAAAGAACTATTTAGAAATTCAAATTCAGGAAAGATCAAAAGGATTTGGATTTGTCCAATTACTGTGTTCATTGGAGAGTGTGCAAGTTTCATATTAGACAGTTGTTTTGGATTAACTGCCTTTCTTCAATAAAGGTGAAGGATATACCCACCTGGAGTGTTATTATTGCAACATTATCTGGTAAGCTGTAGGAGGAATCCATTCCCGCAAAGGTAACAACATGGGAATTTGCCCAATAATCTCCACTCTATAAAAATTGAAACCAAACAAAACGTTCTTGAGCAAGTTACAAGTTGATCCCACTAAGCAAATTAACCACTTGAATGAACAATTCTTTGACCTGTTCTGTGAAGGCTAAAAGAAAGGGTGAGTAAATCTCCTGACCAAATCATCGACGCCATTTAGCACCCTCTCCTACAGGGTCAATTCTGAAATAGTACTTCCCTAGTACCTGCATGATATAAATCATACAATGTTGAACAAGCTTTAAGAGTGAAACCTTTGGTCCCTGTCAACCCAAAAATCACAGGCTTATTTAGATGCTCTTGCAGTTAATCCGGTGCACTTGTCATGAATGCAAACTGTTTCATTTAGTGCCTCTTCAACACCTCTGGAATCATCCTCCAACAACCTCCTATTATTTAAAAAAAAAAATAGAAACAGTTTATTTCTTTTCTTAATGAAGAATATGAAATAGTACATTATGAGCATAAGCAGCGTGAACAACAGAAGCAACCTATGAGCCATTAGCTCAACTTGCCCATCCACAATGCTGGATTCCCCCCACAGATCGATCTACTAATACTGAGAACTCTTTATTCTCATCTTTCAGGTAAATCCCAAGAGTGATCTGAGACAAGAAACTAAGTTTCATTGCATGACAACTTTAAATTCAGTGTGTTTGTAATACTAGGTTTGATCGATCAAACTCACTGGGTAATAATTTCCAGCGACAGGTTGATTCACTTCCAAGCTCCAGTCTTCTCGATAGTCTCGAATCTGTAAAAGTAGGCGTTACAACAAAACATTAGGATACACATTCATATATATACTAAGAAAAGTACCAAATTGCCAAAACAATTAAGGCTCGACATACCCGTTTGATAAAATCACGTCCATTAGAATCGGTATAGAAGGTTTTTTGGCTTGCCAGATTTGTTTTAATCTGAGTTACAATTTCTTTGCCAATTCCATCATCAACGGGTATGGGTCCAACCTTGTGTCAAGAGCTCTACCCTTATTAATAGGTTTGTAAAGCAAAAAAAACATAGACAACATTAGAAAGAAAGATACTTACAATAAACTCAACTTCAGCATACTCTTTCCCCGTGTACAGTCTGGTAGTCTGTTCAAATAAGCCATGCATAGTTAACTATTGATTACAAATAATTCTTGATAAGTTCCGAACGTTTTATTCTCTTTTCACGAATACTTCAAAAAGCTTAATGTTATTTCTTTGATTTCCACATTTCACATACACTATCACTGTGAAGCAAATACATCTTCCCATGTTTGACAAAACAAAGTTGAAAATTTTATGTATCTCTATTGTTCGTGCTTCGTGTGATGCCTCCACTCTCCACCACCCAAGGCCTAGAGTAAAGGAGGAAATTTTTTTTTATTTTTGTTTTGGAAAAAAAACATAGTCTTGCTTGCTACCTGGTATATCCATGAATTGATCTTCTGATGCACCTCATGCACAAGTGGGCCTCGCAAAACTGTGAGAGGAAACTGAAAATTTTGAAATAATAATTTGTAAGCACTTTAATATCAGAAATTGAAGTTAAGTGCACTGGTAGACAAATTCACCTTCTGCTGAGATTTGATGGGATATGTACCGTTTGGGCGAAAAATATATGCTCCTGAGGCCTTCAACAATTTAGAACGTTTATATCATAAACTTTTCATAAGTAATTATAATCAAAACATCTGTTAAGATGACAAAAGTCGAATCTTGGGGGAAAGAAATACTTATCAAGCATAGTTTTAAGACAGAAATATGGATCACCTGAGCAGTCTGAGTTCCATCATTTCCATTCCCAGCGTAAAAACTGTATGTTTGCTCTACAGATTCTTTCACCTTCCATAGTAAACAGCAATTTGAAATACATATATAACCTAATCCGTTTAGTAAACATCCTTAACAGAAGTGAAAATTTAACTTCAAAATGGTCTAGATCGTAGCTCTAGATTGGATAAATAGTAATGTGCTAGCAGAATTACATACCTTGCTTTTGCTATTGATATATTGGGTAAGCTTCCCTGTGTTTCCAGAATAAATTAGTTTCAAGTTTCCTGGGCCTACTTCAATTGTATGACTCTGATTCCCTGACTTGTCTGCGGTTTGCCTATCTGAAAAACTAGCTGAAATTCCTTTTTTTTTTGGAATAATAGAACTTTGTTAATGCAAAGTAAACATATTTTCTTATTTGCATCAGTACTTCAAGGAAGGGAATCCGGGTTAACCTGATTGTTTAACTCCTGAAATGTAGTAAGTACTAAAACCAAGCGGGGGAACAGTTGCTGAAAAAGCAAGCCAATATTTGGGATTTTCAGTTGGAGATACTCCCAGGTATGCCTTGGTGTGGTAGTTTCTTAAACCCAGAGAAGCCTTAACTAATGGGAGCAGCTGAGACTGGATTTCTTTTCCACTTGAATCCCGGACAACAATATTTTTGTTGATAACCTATGGAAAGTTTGATAACCCAAGAAGTAATATCAAGCAAAAGCAGTACTTAAGGATGGCAGTGTTTCATTCCTGGAATATGATTTTTCTTATGAAATTGAAAACGTTCTTTATTTGTTCTGATGCATGAGGAAATCACATAGCACAAGAAAAAATGCAATGAAATGCATTGTCTGGAAGGCATTAATTGGCACATAAAAGCAGATTAGTGAACAAATACCAATGTGTATAGAAGGTAAAACTTGTAGAGCTAAGTAGATTGTTCATATTTAACCAGAAGATTAAGGGGAGAAACTCACAGGAATTCTTATAACATTCTCTCTTTTCCATCCAAGAGGATTGTAAACAACAACAACCTACGTAAAACATTATGTCGGGAAATGATAAATCTTTATAGCTAAATCTCTGAAAGCATCAGATTAAAAGTCAAATCCCCTCACCAGGTTTTTTCCATTTGAAAAATCAACTTCTGATGCAGGACAGTAACTTATGTTCAAAATTGGACACTGTAATGACAAAATGAAAGAAAGAAATTAACGAAGTGAACATAATTGAAGCAGCAAAATTAACACTAAAAGGATACATAACAATCTTCTTCCCATTGTTTCAAAAGGATACATAACACTAAACCATGCTTCTCACTTTATCTACTGACTTGATCTTGGAATGAGTTAACACCACTGTGGAATAAAATACAAGCAGGTAGTGCATACATGTCTAAGTTTGATAATAGGCTTCATGATGATTAGGGATCCTAAATAACATTTTCCTGAACTAGGTTTATATAGTATCCATCTTAGTGATTTCCCATAGTGCATAGTTCAGTAACATCTTTTGAAATTAAATGTAGCCTACAAAACTGAACTATGCAATATTTTAGAATCAGACAAAAACTTCAGCTATTGTCCTGGTAGAGTTAAAACAGCCCTCAAGTGTATGATGAGGGAACATAAGTGTTTGCCTGTTGAAATTTAGTCTTTGAACTCGTACAACCAGTTTTGGACTTTCCCTCCGTCATGCAGGCAAGTGATGCTGCAACAAGCTCCTCAGCCTGTATAAGACATTAACATGAAAAACGTGTTTGAGGTTAAGGTCAAGGAAAGAAGGCTCTGAGAGGACTAACAGTAGATAAGTCTCACCTCTGTGTAACCTATTGCAAGTCGTTTTGCATAATCATTAGCCACATGCTGTTTTGCTGTACCAGAAACTCCATCATGGTGTTGAGCAATGGCCAAAGCATCAGCCAAAGAGTCAGTTTTAGGACCTGAGGCACTCTTTCCTTTAAAATATTCCAACTGCCTTGCTGCCTGTTTTAAAGATTGAAGGACAATAAGAGACAAGTTGTGGAATTCTGAAAACATTCTAAATATACCAATGGAATACAAGATTGAATGAATAACACTATTCTCTATCGATCATGGCTTTCAGGTAAGAAGAGTTTTTCAAAAATACCTCACACTACTTGAGTAGAGATAATGATGAAAGAATAAAGATGAATATCCCAAAAAAAGAGAAGCCAAAGGGAAGGATAATCACAGTAATTAAAATCTAACTAAATACTTAATTACTTGGACCATTACAATCAAAAGAGCTTACCAAATAGTATCCACTCATCATTCTGACATAAAATTTCAGGGCTGGCCTACTAGTAAAATACCCCGTCCAATAGGCATTTACACGATCAGCATACCTAACAAATCGTGTGCCAAATACAAAATAATGAGTTAAAAGAATGAGGAAGATCAACGCCTATGTGCAACTAATCATGAATCTCAAATTTGGAACTCACGGGAAGAAGTCATCGGTCTTGATTGGCCAGGCTTCATTTGTTGCATATTTTGCATCAGTGTACATTGATGGGGTAGAGTATAGGGCATGGACCCTGCCACCCTAAAGAAGCATTACCCAGCAGTCTCGTTAGTGTGTCAAATCACTCAAATACTGAGAAAACTACGGTCAATTTGATATAAACTCGTGAGCAAATGGGATAAACTCATTTATATCAGGGTAGGACATAGTATGGGATAAAATTCATTTATCTGAGAAGTGACACTCGCACGTGCTTACTATGCATAGAAGTTAACAGAAAATGTCAAGTTTATTTGGAATGGAAATTATGCATTGATATCTATCAGTAAAATGTAAGGGTATAAGTTGGACTTTATCAGTCAAACCTTTCATGTAAAGGGCAATAATATTAAATGACTGAAACACGGAAATTAAGTATAGAAACTTGTAAGTCAAGCAAAAAGTGAAAAAGAACACGAACTTGATTGACATAGTGAATAAATTTGTCCATTTGCCGAAACCAAGTCTGCGCATATTGGTACTTGAAATCTGTCCCCATTGTCCACATTATTGAAGATGCTGAATATCAGTGAAGAGAATTCTTTCACATATTTTATTGATGTACTGTGTGTCATATTTATACAGTGAGCTAATAATAGAAAGCTATATATCAGTAACAGAATAAAGGAGATACGTGAACTTAATCCTAAGCCTATAGCAGTATTTAAATATTAAAGCTTATCTATATAGTGTTTGCACCAGGCCTATAACAATATTTAAATATTAAAGCTTATCTATAAAGTGTTTGCATCAAGCCTATAGCAGTATTTAAAAATTAAACCTATCTATAAGGTGGTTGCACTAGGTTGAAGCTTTATCTACAACGGAGTTGCACCAATTTCTCTAACAATTATATGATTTGTACGAGTAAAATTAGCCTGAAAAAGACAGGAAAACCAGTGGATTTTTTTACTCAAATCATTGTGTAAGCACAACTGATCAAACTGTCAAGCATTTGAAAGGCACCCAAAATGAATAAACAATTTGTAGTATTGCATTTGCAGCATTTCTACTTTAGTTTTTACCAGAAGCGTTGGCTTAATTTTAATAACTCAGAAGCATGAAGGAAATTTGCCATTTCTGACATTTTAAGAATAATCGTATATTTGTCAGAACTTCTATTTCAATAGAGAAAATAGCTTGATCAGAGCTTCCCTCATGAAGTTTCACACAAACAAATACGTTACTTTGAGGATTATTTAGTTCTCACATAAAACATTCTAACTGTGACTTGTTACAAACCCATGATATGAAGAACTGAAGATATTAATTTGCTTATACATTGTAGAATATAAAGCCAACCAACAATCTTACCTGTGATATTGCGGCTGCAACGAACTCGTTTACACGTTCAGGGACATTGTAGTCAAACAAATTGATGTCATCCTTCAAGTTATAAAAGGCGTAAGTTGGCTTAACACTTATTTGGCAAACAAAAGCTAATTCGCCTTTGAGCTATAAATTGACTTAGAATTCACCTGGACAATAGGAGAGTCATCATTTACTTCATAGTAAAAATTACTGGGAGGTTCATAATTCTCAGGGAATGCACCAGAAAAGATCTACAGAAAAGAAAGACTTAAGAAGGAACTGAAACTAACAAAAGGAAACAAGTTAGAATTCAAATTTTTTAACGAAGCATCAATAGGAAAATAAATTACTTTAGATTACTCACTTGCGCCGATGAACCAAGACTCTTGGAGCCCTGCCACACAACTTCAAGCGTTTTATCATCTTTCCTCTTAGCTCTGTCTTGGTAGTCAATCCGTGCAAAGAACAGAGAATCAAATCCCACCTATGCCAAAAGGGGATTTGTGTTTAAACCTTAAATAACTGATAAAAACTTTTATTAACAAAAAAAAAAAAAAAGGAACTAGTAAAAAATGCTATGCACAAAATAAGGATATTCTTTTTTAATTTTATATTCTGTATATGCTACAGGTCTAAGCGAAACTGTACTTCTGCTCCCAACATGTAAGCCTGCACTGCAGAATGTCCAAATGGATCAATTTGCCAACCTATTCTTGGAGTTACACCAAATTCTTCTTTGATGAATTGATGTCCCAAAGTTGTCTGATCTATCATGTCAATGTAATGCGTAGTAGCCTCATCGTGCATACACATACCCCCATTTCTGCAATTCAAAAGTCAGCATCTTTCATATTGTTTTCAGTTTCAGAAAAGAAAAGAAAAAAAAAAAAAACAGAATAAAAAATAGGCTTAATTGCAATTTTGGTCCCCTATTTTAACCACTTGAACGTTTTGGTCCTCCTTCTTTAAAAATGAATTATTGAGTCCCTTTATATTCATAAAATGTACAAGTTTAGTCCATTTATCTTTAAGTCAAAATTCGTAAGTTTATTTCAAGGTGTAAAGTTCTCTGATTCATAATCCCACCGTTCAGATTGAAGAGCTACGTCTTGTGAATCTTTTTCGTTAAATTTCAGCTCGATCTAACGGTGAATAAGTCTAAATTTTTGGTTAGATGAAAACTTATAATTTTGGTATTTTGGGCTGAGTTTCACCGTTAGATCGAGCTCAAATTTAGTGAGAAGGTTCACAAGATATAGCCCTTCAATCTGACCGGTGGGATTATGAATCAAAGAATTTTACACCTTGAATTAAACTTAAGAATTTTGACTTAAAGATAAATGGACTAAACTTGTACATTTTATGAATATAGAGGGACTCAAGAGTTCATTTTTAAAGAAGGAGGACCAAAACGTTCAAGTGGTTAAAATAGAGAGACCAAAATTGCAATTAAGCCTAAAAAAAAGACAGAATCGATCAATACATGAACTCCAGTTGACCAGAGTTGACTAGCTGCTTGACTGTGTTTTGGACTGCCTCACTCTGTTCTCTCCACCAACGCTGGAAAAATGCCTGCAATAAAAAAATAAATAAAAGAAAAGGGTCTATGGATTCATGGTACCAAAGGAAAAAGCAAGGCCGTAATTTGGTAATTGAAGCACATGGTGATGTTAGAGCTATGATAAATATTCATAATTATCTGCAAAAGGTTTAGTCTTTTTGACGGCCGAAGTCAAATACTCCATCATTATCAATTAGGAGACTTATTAAAGTTCTTGATACAAATAATTGAAACTGGGGAGTGAGGGAGTAGAACATGTGATGGCCTTGCCTGTTCAACATATATGAACTTGCGATTCTTGTCAGCCAACAATGCCGGGACCAGAGAATCTAGCACATTTTGAACGCAAGCTCCCTGCAATTCCCCAACGGAGAAACCAAGATCACGACTCAAAATTTTCAATTTAACTAGGACACAGAGAGAGAGAGTTACCTGAATGGAATTGTTGGAACCAACATAGTACTGGTCAACGGTTTTCAACCATCCAACATCATCGTGACTGTGAGGTACCAAATGAACATTGAGCTTCCCCGGAACAATGCTCGACGTTGTATTGTACCTTATATACTTCGATTCCGAGAATAGAAGACTTCCCGCAAATAGTGAAACCCACAGATACAAAGGGATTGCCATTGAAGCAATCAAGCATCCGCTAGCTTCAATGTAATACCACCTTTTTAAGTGTGACGAAGGAGAAGAAGTGATAGGTCCCAGTCAAAGCTGCTATAATTTTTTTATGGAAATGAGATTCTACTTAGGGCGGGAATAAACCACAGTAATGTTTTTACTCATTGAATATCCACCGCTGCATATTACTATAGTTTAATACATAAAGAAATAACAGACTCTTCCTAGGACTACTACCACGACTACATAAAAATAGGACTCCAACAACTGAGTGCAGCTAAATAACTGGCACTTATTCAAAACACTAGCTAACAAACTTGACTCATTCCACCTGCTACAGTTTCATGCATCGTCATGTATCACGTGGGTGGACTTAGTCCATGAACTTAGGATTTTTTATAGGCACATGATGAGATCTTCTTGGCTTATCAATACCTCCTTCTTTTAGTGGAACCTTGTCCTCAAGGTTCAAGTTTATGAACCTCTCCCTCAGCTCGTGTGTGTCTTCCCAAGTGGCATGATATTTGGAAGCTGTTTCCATTTGACAAGGCTTTCCTCCACAAACTTTGACCCTTTTTTTGATTCAACGAGTGTTTAAGATGGCTTCGGGTAGTATAAGAAGTTCTCCATCATCAGCAATAGGTGGTAACTCATTAGCTGCATAGTTGGAGTCTCCTAGTTTCTTTTTAAGCAATGAAACATGGAAGGTAGGATGAATTCGGGATCCTTTGAGAAGCTTGAGCTCATATGCCACCTTGTCAATTCTTTGTTCAATCTGATAAGGACCATAAAAGCAACTTGCCAATTTCTAAAATGCTCGTTTAAAGACTGTTTGTTGACGATAGGGGTGAAGTTTAGGCAAAACCCAGTCTCCTTTTTGAAATTCCACTTCTCATCTCTTTGAGTTAGCAACTTGCTGCATGCAGTTTTGGGCTGCATGTAAGTTTGCCTTGAGTTGGCGCAAAACTTCATCCCTCGTAGCTAGTTGTTTATCCGCTTCATTCATTGGAGACACGCCCACTTGATAGAATGGTATGGTTGGAGGTAAATGCCCATACAAAGCCTGAAAGTGTGTCATTCCCATTGATGCATGATAGGTCATGTTATACCAAAACTCAGCCCATGGAAGGAATGAACTCCATTTTCGGGGTTGTTGATGGACAAAGCATCGGAGGTATTGTTCGACACATCTATTGACAACTTCCGATTGGCCGTTGGTTTGCGGATGATATGCGGAACTCATTTTCAGTTATGTACCTGACATTTTGAAAAACTCACGCCAAAAATGACAGATAAATATTGGATCCCGATCAGTGATTACGGATGGTACTCAACCATACGATGAGGCCAAACTTACTTCCAAAGGCTAGCTCATGAGTGCAAGGTCTACCACCACCTTATATACTGCCTACCCAGGCCCTCTTTAGAGGATGTGGGACTTCCACAAGGCTTACCAGTGGTGCCACCAGGGGTTGCTCCTAGATGAGAGGCCAACACCGCACACTGCATCATCCACCCACCTTTGGAAGCACACCATACCTCAGCTCTGATACTAACTAATGCAGCGCGGCATGTAAGGCGACCGTACATATGGTATTCAACCATACGAGGGGCCTAACTTACTCCCAAAGCTAGCTCATGAGTGCAAGGTCTTGATAAGAAATTATTTTACACTATTTGTTTCCCTTTTACTTAGTCTTTTAATGTGTGTTTCTAGTGATTTTTATGGCCTTTAGACATATTTTGTAAATTTGGACTTTTTGGTGCTTGTAGATTTTAATTACTTAACTAATTAAATTCTGGCACTGCTTACATTTTTCACCTTATCTTTGGCTACAAATGTCCGATTGATGTGATTCTAGTTTCGTTGGAAATCTGACAGAAATTTCCACATTTCATATGAAGAGCCCAGAAGCTGATTCTCATGTCTGGACAACTGAAATTCACATGCAAGCAGTCCAAATTTTCTGCTCCGCCCAGCATTGACTGATTCCTTTCCTTAGGGCCGCCTATTGGACTAAAACATGTTTATTTGGGCCAGCATCTACTTATTGGGCTAGCACACATGACACTAGGGCTTGATCATGTTTTTACCATTAATAATTTAGGAAATTACGTTTATTTTGTAATTAGGAAACCATTAGGAAACCTAGAGGAGGCAGCCAGCTAGTATATATTCTCAAGTTGTTGAGGCAAATCATACACAAATAGAGAGATACGAAATTCCTTGAGCTACTGCTGCCTCCTATTTTCTGAGTTTGTTTTTCTACTTTTGCCTTATGTTTAAACCTTCAATGGAAGGCTAAGTTCTGTAATCAATTCAAGAGGAGCCAAACTTAACAATCCAGAGTTCCTGTGCTTCAACCGGGTTTGATTTGATTTAATTTGAATTATTGTTTCTTCCCTTCTTCATGTGATTGAATGATATTTTAATTACATGCATGCTTTGTATGAATTTTAATCAGTTGATTAGATTCATAACAGTAATCAGATTGATAATCATACTTTAAAGGTCTTTAATATATGGTTAACTTGGCTAATTCGGTTATTAAATTAATCTGGACTTAGTGATATAGAGCGGTTGCCTAGGGTCTTAATTCCATGATTAATTGAATCCTGATTGGTAAATCAGTAGGAATTCTAAGTGTTGCTGTTAGGGGTTCCAGGTAACACTTAACCAAGAATTAAATCAAATCTAGGTTATCTTTAGTGAACAAGGATGGATTAAGGTTTGGTTGCCTGCTTGAGTTGATTGC
>QAOA01001066.1:2333111-2417692 GCA_003255065.1 Cercis canadensis
CCCCCCCCCCCCCCCCCTTATTCTGTTCTTGCTTAAGTTCTTAAAAGATTAGTTGTTCTGGTGAATCTTTAGGAGACGACACTGGTTGCATCCTATACTACAATTTAGTTGCAATTAGTAGTTTAATTTTGTACGTTTCGGCACCCGTCAAAATTTTGGCGCCGTTTCTGGGGATTTCACCTAACATATTAATCTTCTTATGAATCTTTTGTTACTATTTTGATTGATTACTGTTCTTGTTTCTAGTATTGTTCTTCATCGTTTTTCCCTTATTCTATTTGCTTTCCTATTTTGTTTTCCTTATCTGTTTAAGTTTTCTTTCTCTGTTTAGTGTTTATGTTTCTGTCTTGTTTTTTATTCTGACCAACTGGGATTGAGTTACAAATTAGTGGATAGAGAAATTGCTTTGTGAGAAGCACTGTGAGCTGAACTTTGTGCTATTATTGCCCTTGTTCTGTCCCCTTTGCCACTATTCTGTCTACTTTGCTATCTTAGTTCACTTTTTGGCAAAATTCTAAATTGTGTGAGCTCTATGATTATTGTTTTTTTTTGTTGTTTTGTTTGTCTTGCTGTTTTAGGTTCCTACTGTGTGAATTCTTGTGCCTGTTCCCAAATTTTTCCCTGTTTTCCCAGCGTTTTGGCATGAATTTGCGATTTTACGGATAAAAATTTTGTACGGATTTTTGTGCTTTGATTGAGCTAAAAATTGGTTAGTTGAAGGAAAACGGTGTGAGAAATATAGCTCAATGTTACAACATTGAGCACCACCCTATCTTGGCCAAATTCCATCGTTTGAACCCCTTTTTCAATTTTTTAATATTTTTTATTTGATTTTTGAGTTTTATTTTCATCAATAGTTCATGTTGTGGTTGTAGAATTTTTTTTTAAAATGTTTAGGTGGATCAATTAGTGTTATTTTGGTGTCTTTTTTCCTTTGTCTAGTGCTTTTGGTGTGTTTTGATTTTAGTCATTTTCTTTCACTATTTCACTATTTTTTTTTTTTAGTGTATCTTAGTGTGTTTTTTGTCACTTTTTGTATAACTTTGTATGTTGTTGTGTATTTCAGTGTGTTTTGGTGTTCTGTTATTCTTTTTTTTTTTTTTATGTTAGGTTCTCATCATACTATAAGAGTGTAAGAGGTTGTTGCATCACTTACTGACCAAAAAAGGATGGAGCATAGCATTGATGAATTATCCTCATTGGTGAGACAGTTAACAATGGCCCAACATCAACAATCAGTCATGCAACCAATCCAATTTTGTGGCATTTGTTCTTGCACATCTCATCATACCAATGCATGTCCTACATTTCAGGATGATGATTATGGATTTCACGATCCTTTTGTAGCTGCATGGCAACAATCTATATATGATCCATATTTCAATGACTATAATCTTGATTGGAGATATCATACCAATATGATATATGGCAATGCAGCCCCACCACAGCAGTATTGGCAACCGTTAGAGCAGCCTATACAACAACCAAGTCTAACATGCATGGAGCCTGAACCTTCAATTGAGGACTTGGTGAAGCAATTGGCCACTCATACCATTCAGTTCCAGCAGAGGACAGAGGCCGCCATGCAAAATTTAGATACCCAGATTGGACAATTGGTATCCTCAGTGAGTGAACTGCTGCCCCAAGGTTCTAAAAAAATTCCTTCACATACAGTTCTAGAACCAACTGAAAATTCTATACCAGAACCAATTGAACCTCAACCTACAAACAAGCCACAGACAGTAGAGAAAGTTGTCCCTGATTCAGTGACCCTAGAATCCGAGAGAGCCACTCAGTCCAAGAAAACAGAGGAAGATTTAGTTGAAGAGATCTACAATGAGTTAGATTTTGAAGAAGACTCTCAAGAGACAACCCAAAATGAACCTGACAAGGGTCCTACGGTCAATTCTACACTCTTTCCTACTTTAACACAACCTAATTTTAATTGTGAGCTTGCTGAAAAGTTATTCCAATGTGATCCTAAGCTTGTAGTTATGATGCATGCATATGATGATTTAAGCACTAATATTGAAGGGTTAGGTGATTTCATGCTTCTTACTTCTTCACATGCTAGAGCACTAGGTATAGATCATGTTAGAACCTTAATTGCAAGTGAATATTTTAATGTTGGTGGAATGAGTGCAGGTAATACATGGGCTGTCCAAGCCAACCATATGTGAAGCTATTCTTTGAATGGGGAGCAAAAGATGTTGTTGTTTGTCAATTCTTTGCAAGAATCTAAGTGTCATCTTGAGCCTTTCATGAATAACATGTTGCATGACACTAGTGTATTTTGTAAGGATAAGCTTAAGCATGACTATTATAGACTTAGATTTGTAGTATATGATTATTCACTTTCTTTTAGATTTTTATATAGGGACAATGGATAGTTGTATATACTTAACAAGATTTTTCATGTTTCTCATGCTTTAGGTAAGATTGTAAATTTTTTGCTGCACATTTCCCTTGATGATCTTTTGAATGCTTGCTTTGCTGAATTTTTAAGTCAATAGCTAAGTTTAGTTGCTTCTAGTTTTACATTGTTTGCTTCATTATTTCTTTTATGTCCTTATATATTTTCATGCTTTCATGTTATTTATAAGATTTTCAGCTTTGTTTTGTCTTTTAAGGGCTTTGTGAGAGTGGTCTTTGACCCAGGTATCTTGCTTTGCTTGTTGCAAATAAAGGAAGGAACTTGGTTGCTAACTGATAAAGGAATTCGATTCGTGAATGAAGCTATTTTCTTCACTTGAGAAGGATGTTTCTTCTCTCTCTTTTATTTAACTTCTCCTATTTGATTAGTGATAACTGTTAAGCTTTTATATTGAGGACACTGTAAAAATTTAAGTGTGGGGGAGGGATTAGCCTACTGTGCTGTTTTTATGGTTTTTGTTTTCTGTTTTCTTTTAGGTTTGCTATTTTTTGTTTTATTTTTAGAATTTTCTAGTTCTTTCCAATTAATTTAAGAGTTGTGAAAAGAATAGTTTGAAGCAATTTTGATTCTAAAGTGCTACAACATGAGTGGACAATTATCTTGTTTCTTAGATTTAAGTGATATGACAACAAAATTTGATTTGGATGAGTTGATTCTTGGTAGTCTTATAAGCTGTGAGGATTTGAGCCATATGTCATGATTCTTTCTTGTGTGTTTTCATCTATCAATTTGATACTCTAGAACTTGTTCTGTTTCTTAGTTGAGATTACATTTGCACATACATGCATAAAAGTGATTAAGGCATTCCTTTCTTTGAGAAGCTACTTGACCAAATAGCTAACATTGATGTTATCCTTTGATTTCCCCTTTTTGAGCTTAATGATCTTTTCTTTCGTGTGTAGCTCATTGCAAGCCTAAGTGTAAAATCATGTCTTACCCAATCTTTAGAAATTGCAAAGCATTGCATTAAATATGTCGCAACGTCCCTTTTCAGGAGCGCGACGCGGAACGGCGAAACTCCCCCACGAGAAGAATAAAAAAAAAAGTGTAAGGATGCATAATATGATGCAAAAGAATGGAGTCGCCACCAATCGTTTTATTCCATTTTTAGACAAATGAAATGGTGCGATTGGACACCTAAAAGATTTGGTCTACGTTCAGAGTTTGGATTCGGGGGTTGATTACGTGTAGAGAAGGTATTAGCACCCTACGACGTCCGTTCTTAGAACGGTTACCTATTTAATCTTTTGTTATCTTTTAAAGTGAATTAAATTGGTCATAACATTATGCTTAAAATAAAGCAATACTTTGTTAAGTCCTGTCAGTCCTTCTGACGAAAACTAAAAATATGCCTCAAGATTATTAGGTAGAGTTCGTGATTGTCATTACAATCCCCTCCCGATCTATTCCGTCATAAACAAGTTTAACATTTTTAATAATAACTAGAAAATGTATGAAATGTAATTTATTATAAATGCTAGAAAATGAATTTGAGATTTATGGAAAAAAGGTTTTTTATTGAAAGTCTTTCTTTAGCCCACCAGTATGTCTGGAAAAGCCAAAGAGACACTTCTCACCTCCGGAATGTCAAAGTATCGCCATCATTATGGCTAATTTTGATTATTCCCTCGTTGGTACTTTAATCCACATTTTAAGGTAAAAATATCATATTATGCATGAAAGATTTTTTTAGAAAATTATGCATAGGAAAGATTTTTATCAGAAGTTAACCTCAAGCCCCACCAGTACCTCTGGCAAAACTAGAGAAACCCCTTTACCTCCGGAATGTCAAAATATCGCTATCATTATAGCTAATTTTTTGATTATTCCCTCGTCGGTAATCTCAATCTAGCATAGGTAAAAAAAACATAATGACGAGATGTAATGAGATGTATCACAATGCAGCAAATAAATGTTATAAAAATATTAATTAAAAAGATAAAGCGATATTGGAAATTTTATTGGCCGTACCAGTACCTCTGGCATAACCAAGAAAATTATCCATCACCTCAGGAATATTAGGAAATAATTGTCAACACAATTATTCTCTAACTTAATCCGTCGTCGGGCTTTAAATTTTTTTTAAAAAAAGGAAGGGAAAATGACTAAGTATAATACGAAATGCATAACACATGTAATATAAACAAGATAAAATAAATTAATATATAAAAAAAAGATAAATAAATATGATAATAATAATATGCAAAGAACGAATAAATAAATTACAATGGCCAAAAATAAAACATGAGTCATAAATAAATGAGCTCAAAGAAAAGCTAAAACTAAATACATTAAATAATATAACTCTTAAGTAAAAGATAGACTTAACTCCAAAAATGAAAATAAATAAATAAATAAAAGTGTAATTCAATTAAAAGAATCAAAGCCTAAGAAGTAATGCATTTCCATTGTTTAATGATTAATTAAAGAAAAATGATCAAATTTGAATACATACAAACAAAACTACCAAAAGCTAAAAAAAACACCATGCAAGTTAGTATATCTTGGTATTTATATATAAAATACACTAATACTTAATAAAAACAAATAAATGGTTTTTAAAATTCGGACTGGGCTTATGCTGAAGCAAAGGAAATAAAAAAAAAAAACACAAAAGGCCATCACAAGGCCCAAACCGAAATAGCCTCAACATGAAAGGAACTAATGGGCTGGTTCTACATCAGGGCCCAACCAAACTAAGCTGAAATGAAGACTAATGGATCAGCACCAATGTGGCCCATGAAAATTCAACTAGCCCAAATAAATGACTTAAGCCCAAATGAAAATCAGAAACTAAAACCCAAAACAAAACAAAATACATAAACCCAAATCAAATAAAGAAAAGCCTAAACAAAGAAAACACCCATGACCCAATCGGTCATAACAAAACCAAACCACCCTAATAATAATAAAAGGTCCACATATACACTCTAGAAATAGGACTTAGTCAAAGAACTTTAAAAGAAAGAAAACAACAACAAGACTAGCATAGACACACGAGAAGAAACAGAGAGGAGAGACAGGGAAGGAAGGGAAAAACGCAGCACCTCACTTCTTGGCTTTGGGGGTTCAAAAATCTGGTTCTAACCCAATGACCAGTGTGCCCAAGTAAAGGTTTTTCTCTCTATTTCATCATTTCCCTCAAAATTTCTCTATTTCTCTTTCTATTTCTTCCATTAGGTTCTATATCTCTCTCTAAAAAAAATTGGTCTCTCTCTCTAAAAGGGGATTCCCTTTACCTTGGGTTTCCCTCTTGCTGAAAAATGAATGGTTTAAAGGTGGAATTAATTTTTGGTTGCTCTCCCCTAATTCGGTCTCTTTCTCCTAAAATGTTTTCTTTTTTTTTTTTGCTAAAAATACAGAGCGTGAGAATGTAGTTTGACCAACTTATAAAAAAAAGAAATGAAATTATTAACATGTTGAATATATTATAGTGCAACCCAAATGGAAATTTAGCAAGGGGAATTAAAAAAAAATTAAACCATGAGATAATGCTAATACCTGAATTGATGAACTGTATTATCTGATTTCCTTTTCAATTCTCGGAGTGTTCTTTTTCTTGCTTGTGATACTGGATGTTATCTCTATTTGTTTTAGAGTCTCTGAACTCTCTGCTTGTTTTCCTCTGTATCTTTCCGTTTGGTTCACTCTCTGTATCTCCCTTCTTTATATGTGTATCAGCTCGTTCTTTTTTTTTTCCCTACGGTATTGCTTCCATGTCTTGTATCTTTGCTTCTTTGTGTGAGGCCTTTTATAGCCGGAGCTTTGTGCAAGTTGCATTGACAGGAGTTGACGATTTCCTGCTTTCAAGCTGCCAGGGGCATGGCTTGAAGCGTGGCTGGACTGATGAATAGCAAAGGGGGTGCTGCCTTGCGTGTTACCTCCAACAGCATTTATTTCTTCTCTGTTTTTATTTTATTTTATGTTATTCATTTGTAATAATAATTTTTTTTTTTGCATTTTTATATTTTTTAAGTTGTATATTTTTTTTGTGATTTTTGTTAGCATTTCAGTATTTTTAGCTATATTTGTTTTATTTTGTAGTATTGAAATATTTTAATTGAGCACACAAAAATATGGTTCCAAAGACCATGATCCCAAAAATAATTCATGTACAAATTTGGGTGTCAACAAAATAAAAAAAGAGTAAATTCTTACAAAAACAAGGCATCAAGTTGTGGCTGATTGGTTGTGGCTGAAATTGTTAAGTGTTATGCTTCAAAAAAAATGAAAAAAAATACAGCAGTAACAAGAGAATAAAGTTATTTTGGGAAAAAAAAAATTGAGTTGAAGCCCAAAGTCAAGATGCATAAAGTACTTGAATTTCTCCATAATTAGATGTTCTTTGTGACTCCTTGGGTGCTTTAGCCATTTTTCCATATTATTGTCATCCTTTTACCTTTCCCTATTACAACCATTTAAAAGTCCTTTTGATTTGTGTTATACATGTGACATAGATAATAGAGACTGAGAAAGTGAACAAACTTATGGTAGTGTGATTTTGATAGGATGATTGGAGAGAAATACTTACCTTAGACACTTGAGAAAATTGAGAGCATTTATTTATCTTGTGAGAGACTATCTACTTTGACTTATTCCTATTAAATAAAATTGTCATGTTTTTTGTTCTTTAGTTGTCAAGAGATATTGTTCCATGAGTGTTGCTATTATTTAAGTTTGAATTGTTTTCTTACCTTAATCTTTGCATTCTTAATTTGATTGGAGAGCTGTTTTTCTTATTCTAGTTAGTTTGTTTCTTGTGATATTGCCCAGGAGTGCAAAACACTAAGTGTGAGAGAATTTGATAAGATATTATTTTACACTATTTGTTTATCTTATACTTAGTCTTTTAATGCGTGTTTCTAGTGATTTTTATGGCCTTTAGACATGTTTTGTAGATTTGGACTTTTTGGTGCTCATAGATTTTAATTGCTTAACTGATTAAATTCTGGCACTGCTTACGTTTTTCACCTTATCTTTGGCTTCAAATGTCCGATTATGTGATTCCAGTTTCCTTGGAAAGATGACAGAAATTTCCATATTTCATATGAAGAGCCCAGAAGCTGATTCTCACGTCTGGACAACTGAAATTCGCATGCAAGCAGTCCAAATTTTCTGCTCCGCCTAGCATTGACTGATTCCTTTCCTTAGGCCTGCCTATTAAACTAGAGCATGTTTATTTGGGCCAGCATCTACTTATTGGTCTAGCACACATGACACTAGGGCTTGATCATGTTTTTACTATTAATAATTTTGGAAACTAGGTTTATTTTGTAATTAGGAAACCTAGAGGAGGTAGCCAGCTAGTATATATTCTCAAGTTGTTGAGGCAAATCATACACAACCAGAGAGATACGAAATTCCTTGAGCTGCTGCTGCCTCCTATTTTCAGAGTTCGTTTTTCTACTTTTGCCTTATTTTAAGCCTTCAATGGAGGGCTAAGTTCGTTTGTAATCAATTCAAGAGGAGCTAAACTTAACAATCCAGAGTTCCTGTGTTTCAACCGGGTTAAATTTGATTTAATTTGAATTACTGTTTCTTCCCTTCTTCATGTGATTGAATGGTATTTTAATTACATGCATGCTTTGTATGAATTTAAATCGGTTGATTAGATTCATAATAGTAATAAGATTGATAATCATACTTTAAAGGTCTTTAATATATGGTTAACTTGGCTAATTTCGTTATTAAATTAATCTGGACTTAGTGATATAGAGCAGTTGCCTAGGGTCTTAATTCCATGATTAATTGAATCCTGATTGGTAAATCAGTAGGAATTCTAAGTGTTGCTATTAAGGGTTCCAGGTAACACTTAACCAAGAATTAAATCACATCTAGGTTATCTTTAGTGAACAATGATGGACTAAGGTTTGGTTGCCTGCTTGAGTTGATTGCGTTTTCTCTTATTTGATAAATTCAGTTTACTGTTTTTTTAATTCTTAGTATATTGCATTCAACACAACCCCCCCCCCCCCCCTTTTATTCTGTTCTTGTTTAAGTTCTTAAAAGATTAGTTGTTCTGGTGAATCATTGGGAGACGACACTAGTTGCATCCTATACTACAATTTAGTTGCAATTAGTAGTTTAATTTTGTACGGTTCGGCACCCATCAGGTCTACCACCACCTTATATACTGCCTACCCAGGCCCTCTTTGGAGGATGTGGGACTTCCACAAGGCTTACCAATGGTGCCACCAGGGGTTGCTCCTAGATGAAAGGCCAGCACCGCAGCACTGCATCATCCACCCATCCTTGGAAGTGCACCACACCCCAGCTCTGATACCAACTAATGCAGCGCTGCATATAAGGCGACTATACGGATGGGCTGCCTGCTTCCATTGTTTCTAATCGTGATAGTTGATTCCTCAATCATTTATGGCGGAGTCTATGGTGGTTGGCTAATATTACTCTCAATTTCAGTAGTGCTTACCACCCTCATATTGATTGACAGACGGAAGTGGTAAATCGCTCCCTTGGTAACTTATTGCATAGTTTGGTGGGAGACAATATCAAATCCTAGGATGTTAAGTTATGCCAAGCCGAGTTTGCTCACAATCATGCAGTTAATCGTAGCACTGATTACAACCCATTTCAAGTTGTGTATGACTTAGTCCCTCGTGGTCCTCTCGATCTGTTAACACTTTCGAGTAAGGTGCATCTGCATGCCACAGTTAAGGAGTTTATTGAACAACTTTGCCAAGTCCATTAAAAGACTCATTCTCAGTTGATGGCTTCCACTAAAAAATACAAATTGCAGGCTGACTGGAAGTGTCAATCTGCTGACTTCAATGTTGGTGATTATGTCTAGGTTGTATTAACCAAGGACCGTTTTCCTGCCCATGAGTATAATAAGCTTACTGCTAGAAAAATCGGTCCACTGGAGATTATTGAAAAGATCAACCAGAATGTTTACCATCTGCAACTTCCTAGTCATATTCACACTTCTGATGTTTTCAATGCCAAGCACCTCATCCCCTATTCTGGTGATACTTCTTTTGAGGATGAGATGACATCTGATTCAAGGGTGAATCTTCTCCACCCCAGGGAGAATGATGTAGTGTAGAAGGAGTAGAAATTCATGGCACAAATGGAGCACCCAAAGTTGACTAGAAAAGTCAACAATGTCCATTTTTGACAAAAGAGTACACTTTTCCATGTATGTTGCAACGTCCCTTTTGGAGCGTGATGCAGAGCGGCAAAACCCTCCATGAGAAACATAAATGATAAGGTGCATGATTGGATGCAAAAGAATGGAGTCGCCACCAATCATTTTATTCCATTTTTAAACAAATGAAATGGTGCGATTGGACACCTAAAGAGGGATGGTCTGCGTTTTCAGAGTTTGGATTTGGGGGTTGATTACGTGTAGGGAAGGTATTAGCACCCTACAACACCCGTTCTTAGAACGGTTACCTGTTTAATCAATTGTTATCTTTTCTAAATGAATTAAATTAGTCCTAACATTATCTTTTAAAATAAAGTAATACTTTGCTAGGTCCCACCAGTCCTTCTAGCAAAACCTAAAGGATGCCTCAAGACTATTAGGTAGAGTCGGTGATTGTCATTACAATCCTCTCCCAATATATTTCATCATAAGCAAGTTTTAACATTTTTATTATCTGAGTAATAACTAGAAAATGTACGAAATGCAATTTATTATGCATGTTAGAAAATGAGTTTTGTGGAAGAAGATTTTTTATTGAAGGTCTTTCTTTAATCCATCAGTACATCTGAAAAGGTTAAAGGGACACTCCTCACCTCCGGAATGTCAAGGATTCGTTGTCATCACAACTATCCTCAATTATTCCCTCGTCAGTACTTTTAATCCACATTTTAAGCTAAATAAAAAAAAAAATGATATTTTGCATAGGGAAGATTTTTCGGAGAGTTATGTATAGAAAATATTTTTATCAGGAGTTAACCTCAAGCCCTACCAGTACCTCTGAAAAAACTAGAGAAATCCCTTTACCTCTGGAATGTCAAAATATCACCATCATTATGACTAATTTTGATTAGGATAAAACTTAGATAAAGTTCCATAGGTGCCCGTGGTGCTGTTCCTTTATTAAAACATAACATGTGTATTATTTTTTACATGTCAGTGCCACCTCATCCTCCCTCTTCATAGTCACACCATTATCTCCGTTAAAACACAAAATATAAACTAAATCGCTGGCTTTTTCCTCCACCATCACTGAAAGTCCTTTCTCAATCCCTCTCTTTATCTAGCTTTCTCACCCCTCATCTTGTCCACTAAACAAAGTTAATGAAAGTTCCAATTTTCTTTTCACCCATCCATTTTCCTCTGAAAATTACCAAAACCCATAATTGGGTCAAATTGCAGAGAGTAGAAATGGGGAGGAAGACGACAAACCTAGATGAAATAAAAACTAAGACTACACAAGCTAATGAAATTTTTAATTTTCTTTTCACCCATCCATTTTCTTCTAAAAATGACTGAAACTCATAACTGGTTTAGGTTGTAGAGAGCAGAAATGGGGGAGAAGATGAAACTTCATCTTTAATGTTGACGTTCAGCTCATCATTTTTTCATCAACCCCTCATTGCTTCTCTTTTATTATCACTTGTGATTAATGCTTCTGTAGATTATGAGTGGAAGGCGCAGGCAGGCAACATATGTGTTGCATTATTTGATTGGAGTTCTTTATATTAAATGGATTCAAAGAAAAATAGGTTTTTCCTAGTTAGAAGAGGAACTAAAATTGTCTAATAGGAGCTAGAGCAAAGGCATATTTTGGAGTTGACGGTGAGAAATCTAGAGAAAGAGAGGGATTAAGAGAGGATCGTCGGCAATGATTAAGGAAAATGATTTAGTTTCTATTTTGTGTTTTAACGAAGATAACAGTGTGACTATGAAGAGGGAGGATGAGAAAGTGCTAATGCGTAAAAAATAATACATATGTTATGTTTTAATAAGAAAACAACACCATAGGCACCTATGGAACTTTATCTAAGTTTTGTCCTTTTGATTATTCCTTCGTCGATAATCTTATTCTAGCATAAGTAAAGACAATGACAAAATGCAATGAGATGAATTACAATGTAACAAATAAATGTCAGAAAAATATTAATTAAAAAGATAAAAGTAATATTGGGAATTTAATTGGCGATACCAGTACCTCTGGAATAACCAAGAAATTTATCCCTCATCTCCAGATTATTAGGAAAAATTGTCAACACAATTATTTTTTAACTTAATCCTTCGTCAGGCTTTTATTTTATTTTATTCACAAGGTAAAATGAAAAAAAAAATCATGACAACAATATCACATAGGATAAATAAAAAAAATAATAATTAAAAGTATACTTATATATATAAAATAATAATAATTATTATTATTATTATTATACTTAATCACTAACTAATCTACATATTAATAATGGGCCCTTCATAAAAAGAAATCAAAAGACTAACATTAATACTAGGCCCAATCTAAATAACACAAAAACAAAAGGTGAAGAAAAAAAAAAAAACAAGCTGGGCTACTAGCCTAATTTGTGGGCCTAGCCCAGTAACACATAAGCTCAAATAAACAAGTGAGCCCAAAACGAAATGGACCAGCTCACATGAACCCACAAGAATTAAACCCAATCCAACAATAACAAAAGCCTAAACAAATAGCAAATGGCCCATATAGCAAACAATGGCCCAAATAAACACAAACATAACAAAAACTAACCAAAATGGTCCAGCCTAATAAACTAATATGGCAGCAAAAGAATAGATAAGAGAAAAAAAAATCCAAGCACTTTACTAGGTCCATGTTGAGTGAATTTTACACTCACTTTTTAGGTGTCCTAGCTTAAACAATTGAGAAGTTTTTGTAGATCAAATGGCTATTTAATGAGATTTTTATGTTAAATTGCAGATCCTATGGACTTGAGCAAAGAAACAAGGACCTTTGAGGAGTTTGAGGACATAAACCAGAGCTTGGGTGCTCAGAAGCATCAGAAGAGAGAATCTGGCAGCAGCTCAGCGCTGCACCCCTCAAAATATAGAGGTGCGGCGCCCGAAAAATGACAAGAACCAGATCTTCCAGCAGCTCAGAGGTGCACCCCTTGAACAGTAGCGCCGCACCCCCGCATGCGAAAAAATACACATTTTGGGATAGCAGCTCAGCGCCGCACCCCTCAAAATATAGAGGTGCGGCGCCCAAAAAAAGGCAAGAACCAGATTTCCTCCAGCAGCTCAGAGGTGCGGCGCCCAAACTTCAGAGGTGCGGCGCCCGAAGTTAATTTTGCAGACGTGGCTTATTTTCTCATGGGTTTTAGGGCTTTAGAGTGAGGGATATAAAGAGGAAACTAGGGAATTAGAAAGGGCGTCGTTCTTAGACACTTTTAGAGGCACAAAGGAGGCAAGGCAAGGATTGAAGGGAGAAGATGCAAGGCTGATTTGACCTTCAAACCAGAGTTTTCCTGTTTTACCTTTGAATCATGTCTCAATTTTATTCTTTCTTGTTCTCTTCATCTAGTATGAACTAATTCTCTTATCTAGGGTACGATGTAGCCTAATTAGGACCAGCTATAGTTTCTTATGAAGTTAATTCCATTATTTATCTCTTAAATTTGAGCATTTATCTCTTCTCTTAATGCTTCTGATTGTCTGGCCAATAATTAGATGAATTGTTAATCACAATGAGACCGGAAGGAGAGTTGTGTGTCAAGTTCCTTGGGGTAAATGCCATGAGTTACATGGAGGATAGGAATATACCTCTATGGCTCATGTAATCAGTTAAAAAGATCCACAAAACTAAATGAATTCATAATTATTGTAACTCGTATAGGGATATACAGGGTTAGTAGTTAAGGGATATTTACACTAGACCTTGGGAGAGGCTAGTGAATAAATTAGGGAATCTTGATTAGCAAATAGGAAGATAAATTGGAGTTAATGGAATATGGAATGAAAGCTGGGAGTAATTATGGTGAAGTCGGAACCCTAGGTGCTTCTCTCTTGCTGAATCTATAATTTTTCTGGTTTAATTTGCTATTTTTCTGGTTTACATTGTTTTCATTCTATTTTTAGTTGTTTCATTGAAATATCTTCTTATCGATTGATTAGATAAAGTTAAGGTTAACCCTATTTCGGTAGTTGGTACATTAGTCCTCGTGGGAACGATAAATTGATCTCATTTTATTACTTGCAAACGACAACGTACACTTGCGTTGGAATTTTTCACAACAAGATTTTGGCGCCGTTGCCGGGGAGTCTTTTGACACTTGCCTGGTCAACCTCTCATCTGTTCTCAAAAGGTGTGAGGAAACAAATTTGGTGCTAAACTGGGAAAAATGTCACTTCATGGTGACAGAAGGCATCGTCTTGGGCCACAAAGTCTCTGCTGCTGGTGTCGAAGTGGATCTGGCGAAGATTGCCACCATTGAAAAATTACCTCCTCCTACCTCGGTCAGAGGTGTGCGCAGTTTTCTGGGGCATGCTGGGTTTTACAGGCGGTTTATTAAGGATTTCTCCAAGATCACAAAACCCCTGTGTAATTTACTTCTTAAGGAGGTTCCCTTCCTATTTGATGCAGATTGCCTAGTGGCATTTGAGGTTCTGAAAAAAGCCTTAATCTCTGCTCCCATTATTGTCTCTCCGGATTGGGATATTCCTTTTGAGTTGATGTGCGATGCCAGTGATTTCGCCATCGGGGCTATTTTGGGACAGAGTCGGGATAAGCATTTTCATGCCATCTACTATGCGAGTCGAACTTTGAATCCTGCACAAATGAACTATGCCACCACTGAAAAGGAGCTCCTGGCTGTGGTTTTTGCCTTTGATAAGTTCAGGCCGTACCTGATTGGCACCAAAACGATAGTTTTTACTGATCACTCGGCTATCAAGTACTTGATTGAGAAGAAAGATGCAAAACCCAGGCTCATTCGGTGGGCACTCCTACTTCAGGAGTTTGACCTTGAAATTAAAGATAAAAAAGGCAAAGAGAATGTGGTGGCGGATCACTTGTCTCGGTTAGAACCACATGAGCAGCAGGAGCCTTTCCCTCCCCAAATTGATGATGCATTCCCTGATGAGCAGCTCTATCGTATCCAAGCTGGACAGTCCCCTTGGTTTGCAGATTTTGCAAACTTTCTAGCAACCAAGACACTTCCACCAGAGCAGACGAGTCACCAGCGGAAGAAGTTCTACTCTGATGTGAAGCACTATTTGTGGGATGACCCGTTTCTCTACAAACATTGTTCTGATCAGATCATCAGAAAGTGTGTCCCTGAAGCGGAGATAGATCACATTCTTCATCATTGTCATTCTTCCGAGTATGAGGGTCATTTTGGAGCTAATCGTACTGCTGCCAAAGTTCTTCAGTCGGGCTTTTACTGGCCCACTTTATTCAAAGATGCTCATGCCTTTGTATCCTCTTGTGACAGATGCCAACGGGCGGGGAATATTTCCAACCGTCATGAAATGCCCTTGACCACTATCCTGAAAGTAGAACTTTTCGATGTATGGGGCATCGATTTCATGGGACCCTTCCCATCCTCTTTTAATAACCAGTACATCCTAGTAGCGGTTGACTATGTCTCCAAATGGGTTGAAGCTGCTGCATTACCTACCAATGACTCTCGAGTAGTAGTAAACTTTCTCCGTAAGCATATTTTTACTCGGTTCGAAACCCCGAGAGCAATTATCAGTGATGGGGGGAAGCATTTTTGTAATAAGCAGTTCGAGACTTTATTGGCCAAGTATGAGGTCAAGCATAAGGTAACCACTTCTTATCATCCTCAAACAAGTGGTCAAGTGGAGATTTCAAATAGGGAGCTGAAGTGGATCCTAGAAAAAACAGTTAATGCTAACAGAAAGGATTGGTCCAAAAAGCTTGATGACGCACTCTGGGCGTATCGCACGGCTTTTAAGACTCCAATTGGTATGTCCCCATACCGGTTAGTGTTTGGTAAGGCTTGCCATCTGCCTGTTGAGTTAGAACATCATGCTTATTGGGCTACCAAAAAGCTTAACTTTGATCTTCAAGCTGCGGGTGAAAAACGCTGTCTTCAATTGAATGAAATGGATGAGTTTCGTCAAGGGGCTTATGAGAACGCCAAGCTTTATAAAGAGCGGACGAAGAAATGGCATGACAAACATATTGTGCAGCGTGACTTTGCCCCAGGGCAACAAGTCCTCCTTTTCAACTCTCGTTTGAGGCTTTTCCCTGGAAAATTAAGATCTAGGTGGTCGGGCCCTTTTACCGTGGTTCAAGTATTCCCACATGGAGCTGTGGAAATTCAAAGTATGGACAGAAAATTGAAGGTTAATGGTCAGCGACTCAAGAGCTACATTGATGGTATGAAAGATTTCCCCAAATCTTCCATTACCCTTGAAGAGCCCAAGTGAATCGTTCTGAGAAAGTCCAGCTAAAGACTATAAATTTAGCGCTAATTGGGAGGCAACCCAAGGGTTTTTGAGATTTTATTTTCTTTAGTATTTTCCTTTACTTTTAGTTTTTAGTTCTGTCATTTGATGCCATTTAGATTTTTAATATGTGATCCAATAGATTTTTAGTTCTTTGTTTTTGTTTAGTTGTTCATGTCTTGCGAGGTATCACGTGCATCTCTAATTCATAAGTGTTTCTGGGTGTTTTGACAGGCGTACCACCCTTTTAAAGCAATCTTGGAACACAAAAAGAACCATTGGGCAGAGGACAAGCACCGCACCCCTAAATATGCAGAGGCGCGGCGCTCAAATATGCAGTTTGAAGGTGAAAAAAACAGCAAGCCAGCGCCGCACCCCTCATTCCTCAGAGGTGCGGTGCCCGAGTTCATCAAGCCAAACAGCAAGCCAGCGCCGCACCCCTCATTCCTCAGAGGTGCGGCGCCCGAGTTCACCAAGCCAGGCAGCAAGCTAGCGCCGCACCCCTCTTTCCTAAGAGGTGCGGCGCCCAGGTAAATCATTTCCTTCGCCCAATTTTCTCACGCACGCACGCACACACCCTCTCCATTCCATCCAAACTCTTCTTCTTCCTCTACCTCCAAACTCCCCCATTGAACTACCCAAGCAATTCGAAAGGACAAGCACCCATTTTTGCTCACTTCAAGCATAATGTCGCACATCTCTCTCTCTCTCTCTCTCTCTCTCACGCATATCTCTCTCTCTCTCTCCTCTCTCTCTCTCTCCTTGTTCTTCGCATGTTTCTCTCCACCCCACACTTACCCATTGCAAAATTTCTTTCTAACTCACACATACACCCACTCATCACTCCATTTCGTCCCTCTCCTTCCATTACCCACTAGTTTTCACATCAAAAATCTCCTCACATTCACTCTCACACTCTTTCAAGTTGTATTTTCGAATTACAAAGGGGGCTTTGCGAGTTTCGGCCAATCAAGGTAAATTCCTCCTCTTCTCCTTACCTTTTGGATTTCCTGGATGTATGTTGGCCATTTTGGAGGTAATGCATAGTTCAAATGGCCTTAAGAACCATTTTTCTTGTACATGCCCACCAAGTGTTTGATACTTTGCTCAAATGAAGTTAAGTTTCTTCATAAGCATCATTGGGTCTCTTGCATGGCTTGGTTGCTTTAGCTATTTCCTCTTGCATGTTTTTGCTTTCACTTTGACCCCCCCCCCCTTACCCAACTTTATGCATACCCTCCCCACTTACTTACTCCACCTATTGCTTATGAGTCATTACATCTAATGCTCACAATAACTTCTATGAAGCACACTTCACTTTGTAAATATGCCTTAGCCCTTTTGCATTCCATGCCTTGACTTGAATTATGTCACCTACATTTTCTTGCCCCTTGCTTGCCACACTTGTCTACCTTGTGATATTATGTCCATGTCCATAGCTTGTTTTGCCTGTCTAAATAGACATTCTCCAAGTGCCACCATTTCACAAGGACACCAACTGTGGATTTTCTTTATGTGCCTTGTACTCACTTTGGAATTTTCTTTTTCAGGTTCTACCTAAAGCTACAAGAAATTGCACAATGTCATTAAAGAAGTAGAAAACCACAAGAGGTGCCACTTCCTCGACACCACCATCATATGACAGAAGCCGCTTTGTTAGTCCTGAGGCATTCCAGCGGTTCCAAGTATCTGTGGCCAAGCGCACCATCGTCCCGGAACGAGGCATCCAACTCTCTCATTCGAGCGACCATGTTGATATTATCCGCCACCTGGCTAAGAGACGCTGGACGCACTTTGCCCAACAACCCGAAGCTGCAGTGGTGCCTGTTGTGCGAGAATTCTATGCCAACGCTCCTGAGCGTACCAACGACAAGGTGTTTGTCCGCGGCAAGCTCGTCCCCTTTAGTCGGAGCGCCATCAACCGATTCTATCAGCTACCCACAGTCCAGGATGATGCGTACCAGACCCTTATTGAAGCGGAGGAGTGTGACATGGATGCCATTACACAGCTCCTTTGTCGACCGGGCACTGTTTGGAAGATGTCCAAAGACCGATACATCTCTCTCCCGAAAGATGCCCTCGACACTACCGAGAAGGCATGGCTGCATTTTCTAGCCGCAAAACTCCTCCCTGTCACCCACCTCAGTGATGTCGTCACTGAGCGCGCCTTCCTCCTCTACGCCATCATGGCTGAGCTCCCCCTGGACGTGGGCCGTATTATTCAGAAGAACTTCCTCGACATTCTTCGTGGTGCCACAACAGGCGGGTTACCCTACCCCTCTTTGATCACTCACATGTGCAAAAATGCTGGAGTGGCTTGGAGTGCGGACGAAGAGCTCATTTTTCCCCACCGTGCCCTTGACGACAACACTTTGTATGCCTTCAAGAGTTGGCGACAGGCTGACACAGATCCAGTCAGATCCTCACAACCCTCTCAGTCCCGCCGACCTCTTTCGGCCACTGAGAGGTTTGATAGAATTGAGGAGGACATACGCGGCATTCCCTCCACCCTTGGTGCCATGCAAGACGCCCTCACCCAGCAGCAACTCTTCCAAAGCAGGGTGGACAATTTCATGCAGTCTCAGACTAATGCCCGGAACCAGCTCCTGAGCCAGTGCACACTCGCCCCTGGGACCATACCCACCATGCCAGCCGATCCAGCACCTCCAGCTGCGGAGGAGGACGGCGACCATATCATATGACCCATCGCTACCTCAGGAAAGTCTCACTCACCTTCTCTTTTAGTATTCTGAACATTGGGGACAATGTTGAAATTTAAGTTTGGGGGTAGTGGGATTTTTTATCCCTTAGGGCATTTAGAATGTTTATTTACGCATGTTATTTTCTGATTTTAGGAGATTAATCTATTTATCTCTTAAAAAAAAAAAAAATTCTGAAAACCTTGGGCCTATGATAAAACTGTTTTTTGTTGATCACATCTCTAGAAATATGATAGATGCTTTGTGTATGTCTGTTAAATCCCAGCTGTTGTTTTTGTTGCTTGAATATCACTGATTCCTTGAACACAAAGCCTTGCCTGCTTGAATGTGGCATGATTTAGAAAGGATTATGTAAACTAAGTCATTTCAAGAACTCATGAGCACTAGAACTTGCTTGATTGCCAGTCAAGGCGAAATCCTAGACTGCGCAATATTAAGGATATGATTCAGGCATTCTTTGTTAAGTTTGAGCCTTTCTAAGCTAACCCTGTGCATCAAATGTCATCCCTAGCATACCCCATTGAGCTTATTTTAGCCTGCTTCTTTGTCACCTATACTAATCCTATCCCTTTGTATGATCTTTTGTCTTGAACCTTTCACCTAAAATACATTTTCAGTCTTAAGAGCATCTAGAGCTAAGAAAATTAAGGAGGATTGGTGAAGAAAAGAAAAGGAAGATTTCAATGAAATGGTCATCAAAGAATAAAAATTCAAAAGCTACATCCTTACCGTAAAAAATAAAAAAAATAAAAAATATAAAAAAATTTAAGTATGGAATGTAGTGGAGCAAAAGTAAAAATTCTATTGGTGGATGGCAAAATAAAGAAGAAAATAAGTTTGGGGGAGTTAGAAGTGGAAAGAAAGAAAGGAGCTCTTAAAATTTGTTCTAAAGCAGATTATGTGTGATAGGTGGTTTTAGCCCTATTTTATTTTCTGATCTTTTATCGTACCCTTAGCCCAACCTCACATTACAAAACCTGTTAAAGCCCTGTTGATCCTTGGTTTTGTGTTCAGTTTACATTAGTGGCGATTGGCATGAAAAGCAAGCATATGGGGTTCCGAAGCACTTAAACTGGAAATTGACATTGATTTAAGTGTGCATAATCTGATTTAAGTTGAGTTAGTAGGGTGGGCAAGGCTTATTTTCACACACACAGATCTTTTCAGTGCAGCAAGATAAATTTTGGGGTGAAAAAGGGCATAAGTAGCATCTTGAGAAATTTCTAAGAAATGTGGTTGACTGAATCCTCTGAGGCCTGTATGGTGAGTAAGAAATGTTAGCATTCTTGAGTGGCTCAAAAATTAGAAGCTATTCTCCTTGCTCGAGGACTAGCAAGTACTAAGTTTGGGGGTATTTGTTGAGTGAATTTTACACTCACTTTTTAGGTGTCCTAGCTTAAACAATTGAGAAGTTTTTGTAGATCAAATGGTTATTTAATGAGATTTTTATGTTAAATTGCAGATCCTATGGACTTGAGCAAAGAAACAAGGACCTTTGAGGAGTTTGAGGACATAAACCAGAGCTTGGGTGCTCAGAAGCATCAGAAGGGAGAATCTGGCAGTAGCTCAGCGCCGCACCCCTCAAAATATAGAGGTGCGGCGCCCGAAAAATGACAAGAACCAGATCTTCCAGCAGCTCAGAGGTGCACCCCTTGAACAGTAGCGCCGCACCCCCCGTATGCGAAAAAATACACATTTTGGGACAGCAGCTCAGCGCCGCACCCCTCAAAATATAGAGGTGCGGCGCCCGAAAAATGACAAGAACCAGATTTTCCAGCAGCTCAGAGGTGCACCCCTTGAACAGTAGCGCCGCACCCCCCGTATGCGAAAAAATACAGATTTTGGGACAGCAGCTCAGCGCCGCACCCCTCAAAATATAGAGGTGCGGCGCCCAAAAAAAGACAAGAACCAGATTTCTTCCAGCAGCTCAGAGGTGCGGCGCCCAAACTTCAGAGGTGCGGCGCCCGAAGTTAATTTTGCAGACGTGGCTTATTTTCTCATGGGTTTTAGGGCTTTAGAGTGAGGGATATAAATAGGAAACTAGGGAATTAGAAAGGGGTTCGTTCTTAGACACTCTTGGAGGCACAAAGGAGGCAAAGGAAGGATTGAAGGGAGGAGATGCAAGGCTGATTTGACCTTCAAACCAGAGTTTTTCCTCTTTTACCTTTGAATCATGTCTCAATTTTATTCTTTCTTGTTCTCTTCATCTAGTATGAACTAATTCTCTTATCTAGGGTACGATGTAGCCTAATTAGGACCAGCTGTAGTTTCATATGAAGTTAATTCCATTATTTATCTCTTAAATTTGAGCGTTTATCTCTTCTCTTAATGCTTCTGATTGTCTGGCCAATAATTAGATGAATTGTTAATCACAATGAGACCGGAAGGAGAGTTGTGTGTCAAGTTCCTTGGGGTAAATGCCATGAGTTACATGGAGGATAGGAATATACCTCTATGGCTCATGTAATCAGTTAAAAAGATCCACAAAACTAAATGAATTCATAATTATTGTAACTCGTATAGGGATATACAGGGTTAGTAGTTAAGGGATATTTACACTAGACCTTGGGAGAGGCTAGTGAATAAATTAGGGAATCTTGATTAGCAAATAGGAAGATAAATTGGAGTTAATGGAATATGGAATGAAAGCTGGGAGTAATTATGGTGAAGTCGGAACCCTAGGTGCTTCTCTCTTGCTGAATCTATAATTTTTCTGGTTTAATTTGCTATTTTTCTGGTTTACATTATTTTCATTCTATTTTTAGTTGTTCCATTGAAATATCTTCTTATCGATTGATTAGATAAAGTTAAGGTTAACCCTATTTCGGTAGTTGGTACATTAGTCCTCGTGGGAACGATAAATTGATCTCATTTTATTACTTGCAAACGACAACGTACACTTGCGTTGGAATTTTTCACAACAGTCCACGAATTCAATGGGGTTAACATTAATGAGTTCTAAACAAAGTGGCCCAACCAAATGCAAGAGAACAACTTTTATTTAAAAAAAAAAAAAAAAGGCTTTATTCCAATGTATAAACATAGAGCACCAAAGCAATAAAAACATGAATCCAATTGGGTAAATAAACCCAATCCATTGGTCCAGGCCAACAAGTGAAACAAGAAAATGCCCATGCTCAAATTGATCCAACAAGCCAATACAAGCCAGTAAACATTCTTAAAAAAAGAAAATTGCAAATAGCATTAAAAAGGAAATCAGAGAACTATCCAAGGCAAGGTCATGCGATGAGCATAAAGAAAAAGGAAATGAGGGAGACAGAGCAAAGGGGGCAGACACAAGGGAGAAATCACATCTCGAATCTAGGAGCTCAAGGAAATGGTAAGAATCTTTCTCTCTACTTCAATCTTTCCCTCAAAATTTCTCTAGTTCTCTCTCTATTTCTCCCATTAGGTTCTATTTCTCTCTCTAGAAAATGGGTCTCTCTCTCTAATTTGGCCCTTCCCTTTAACCGGTTGCTTTCTTTCTAACTGAGTTTCTATTGTGCTTTGCCTCTAATTTCATGCATAAGCCCTAAAAATATTTCTAGGTTTTGTTCTATTTTACTGAAAATGGTAGATTTGGGGGTGGGCTCAGTGGAATTGATTTTTGGGTGGCTAAAACATTAGTTCTCCTTCTCTACGAATGTCTCTGATTTAAAGAACTTTTGGTTTTTATTTTGCTTGTTTGAGAATATGAGAATGGGAATGGGTTGATTTTTGGGCTATTTTTCTTTTAGTCTTGATAATTCTATTTAAATAATATTTTGGGGCCTATGTTAAGAAAAATAGGCAAATTGTGAAAAAGATATGTCGTGTGTGTTGTGTGTTATGCAACAAAAAATAGAAATTTAACAGAGTAAAGAAAAAAAAAATGGGATAAAATTGGTATCTGAACTGAACGTTTATGTAAGTGTTGTTGTTTAGTTCACTCTGTGAGTGTTGCTGCACTTCCCGAATTTTTGGAATTTTCTCTATTGCTTCTCTCTTTCTCTCCAATTTTTCTATATTTGTTTCTTTCTATTTTGCTTCAGAGTTTAAGTTCTCTCAACATATCTTCCTGTATCATTCTCTGTATCTCCCGGTGTCTCTGTTGCTTTACTTAGGGATATCTATTTTATAGCCAGAACTGTGGTTAGTTGCTAAACTATCTTTCTCCCATTTGCAGGTTGTGCAACCATATGAGGCAAATGATGACCAGTCAACAAAATGGTGGTGTCACCCTGCAACGGCAATGGAGCTAGCACGCTCTTAGAAAATGCCAAAGGGTTGCTTCTACTGCACCCTTAGTCATTTAATTTCTTTTGTCTCTCTTTGGATAAGATCTTTTATTTAGACAGAATGGAAAATATTCTGTAACCTATTTTGATTTGTGTTTATTCTTTCTGCTTTTGTTTTGTAATTTTTTGGGATATTTGAATTGAACCCACAAGAAAAATTAAAAAGGCCAATATATCCATAGATAAAAATTTGAGTATCAACAAAGTGGAAATGACCTTTTGAGCAAAATGCTAAGCCTCACGCGTCGTATGATTTTAGCCAAATTCCATCATTTCGGGGGTCAAAACGGCATTTTCTTATTTTTAGGGCTATTTTTGCAATTTTCATTATTGTATGGACCTTTTCATAATTTTGTTATTTCTTGCACTTAGGGTTTTCCTTTATAAGCGTTTGTAGAACCTTTTAGAGGCAGATTTGATTGAATAAAAGTTTGAGAATTTTTTTCAATTCTTAGTTTCACCTTTCGGTATTTTTTAGAATTAACGAGTTGTTGAATTTTGTATTGTTTCATCACGTACGCTACATCATATTGGTATCAGAAACTATACGTTCCTGCACCATGCCACCAAGGAGACGTGCCATTGATGCCCAGATGGAGGACGTGATTCAGCGGGACAAGATTGCACGGTTGCGCTAGCAGATGGACCAGTTAACTTAACAATTGGCTGCTCTTCAACCACCGCGGCAATGTGTTAATCCAGACTTGGCCGATGATGACTCTGACCTTGAAGGGAACCCCTTCGCCGCCCCTCCTACTAACCCACAGGAGGATCGACGCTGGGAAGCCGGTTTCAAGGTCGATATTCCTAAATTTAGTGGTAGTCTCCAGGCGGATGAATTTATGGATTGGCTACACATAGTGGAAGAGATTCTGGAATTTAAAGAGGTTCCAGATAGCCGTCGTGTTCCCTTGGTCACCATGAGGTTGCGAGGAAGAGCATAGGCATTGTGGCAACAAACAAAGAATAGTCGTGCACGTTCTGGTAAGGCCGAAATTACCTCCTGGGAGAAGTTCAAGAAGCATATGAGAGCCACATTCCTACCGTATAACTATGAACGTGAGTTGTATCAACGTCTACAACTCCTTTGCTAGGGCACTCGATCTGTTGACGCCTACACTGCTGAATTTTATGAGTTGCTCGCCCGTACTGAAATTGCGGAATCGTCTATCCAACTAGTTTCTCAATATATTGGCTGCTTGCGGCTGTACCTTCAAGATGTTCTTAATATGTTTGATCCTTCAATAGTTTCTGAAGCACACCAACAGACTTTCCAAGCTCAGAAGCAAATAGCGCGGTGCATGATTAATGGACTTAAACCAGGGCCTAATCCTACTGCCAGTTCTTCTACCCCACCACAGGCTCGACCTGAAAACCGCCCTGTTGTGCCTATCTAAAATCATTTTACTGGGGGAGTTCGTTGTTTTAAGTGTAGGGATAAAGGTCATCGTCTGGCAGATTGTCCCAAGGCAAATCCTAACAGTATGGGACTGTTGGCTAATGATTTCAATATTGAGACTGGACCTATTTTTGATACTGAGGCTGATGTTGATGCGAATGTTGAGGAAGAATTTGTATAGGGTGATGTGGGTCTGTTGTTGATGCTACATCGAACCTTTTTGAGTCCTCGTGCTCAAGATGATTATTGGTGTCGTACTGCCATTTTTACTTCCACGTGTATAATTGCGGGTAAGGTTTGTCATTTTATTATTGATTCTGGAAGTTGTGAGAATGTATTGTCTGAGTTAGCACTGTAGAAATTGGGTCTAACTACTGAAAAACATTCAAATCCTTACAAACTTGCATGGTTGAATAAAGGTATTGGTGTCACTATTTCCCACCGTGTGTTGGTATCTTTTTCCATTAGCTCCCCTTATTCTAATGAGATATTCTGTGACGTGGTTCCTATGGATGCTTGTCATCTTCTGCTTGGCCGCCCATGGCAATTTGACCACACAACTATTCATGATGGTCGTGATAACACTTACTCATTCATGTTCCATGGCAAAAAGATTGTGTTACTACCCAGTAAGGCTCACACTGCTGGGGATAATACCACTCTTTTGTCCAGAGCCCCCATCGAACATGTCATGGCAAAGACAGGACTTGTGTTATATGCTCCATACTAAACCTATGGATGCCGTTTCTAGCTCCCCTCCTACTGTTCACCCTGTTGTCCACCCATTGTTGGAAGAATTCAATGATCTCTTTCCTGATGCACTCCCTAATTAATTACCTCCACTTTGTGATATCCAACATCAAATTGATTTTGTTTCGGGTGCCTCTTTACCTAATTGCCCTTATTACAGGATGAGTCCGAAAGAACACGAAGAATTTGGGCGTTAGGTCGAGGAATTACTTGCCAAAGGCCACATCTGCAAAAGCCTTAGTCCATGTGTTGTGCCTACTCTCCTCATTCCAAAGAAGGATGGTACATGGCGCATGTGTCTAGAAAGCTGTGTCATCAACAAGATCACGATACGCTATCATTTCCTTATACCACGGTTGTATGACTTGCTTGATTAGTTAGCCGATGCAATAGTATTCAGCAAACTGGATTTGAAAAGTGGCTACCATCAGATTCGGATCCGGTAGGGCGATGAATGGAATACTGCTTTCAAAACACACGAGGGTTTGTATGAGTGGTTAGTAATGTCGTTTGGTCTTTCCAATGCCCCAAGCACATTTATGCATGTTATGAATCAAGCATTGTGTCCTTTCATTGGTAAATATGTTGTGGTTTACTTTGATGATATACTTATTTACAATGCTAACCCCGAAGTGCATCTCCAACACTTACGGGAAGTTTTGTTGGTCTTATGTAAGGATAAGTTTTATGCTGCTCTTAGTAAGTGTGCTTTTCTGACGAATATTGTTCACTTTTTGGGGTATGTGGTGTCTAAGGATGGTCTTGTAGTGGACAATGCCAAAATTACAGTTATCGAACAGTGGCCCCAGCTTAAGTCTATTTCTGATGTGTGTAGCTTTCATGGCCTAGCTTCCTTCTACCGTCATTTTATCCCACACTTTAGCAACATCATGGTGCCTATTACTGATTGCATAAAGGGCGCTAAGTTCACTTGGACGTCCGATGCCGAAACTGCCTTCCATGAGATCAAGCACAAGTTAACCATTGCACCGCTTTTGGTCCTTCCTAATTTTCCCAACCATTTAAGTTACATTGTGATGCTTCTAAAACAAGTATTGGTGCTGTTCTAAGCCAATCTAGTCACACCCAGTCGCCTCCTTTAGTGAGAAACTTTCAAGATCTAAATTTCGTTACAGCATCTACGATGTGAAATTCTATGCGGTATTTCAGGCAATGGATCATTGGCACCACTATCTATTTCAATGGGAATTTGTCCTCTTCACTGACCATGATGCTCTTAAATACCTTGGTAGTCAAGACAAGCTTTCAAAACGTCACACTTCTTGGCATGCCTATCTGGAACAATTTACATTTGAGATAAAGCACAAGGCCGGAGTCTCTAATCGAGTGGCTGATGCTTTATGTCGCCGTCATAACCTACTTTCTGAGATGTGAATCATAGTTCCTCATTTTGATTCCTTTTTGGATTTGTATACTACTGATCCGTTCTTTGCTGCAGTTTTGTTGAAAATACAAGCTGGTGAGCGGACAAATTTTGTATTACAGGATGGCTTTCTTTTCCATAGACTCCAACTTTGTATTCCAAAGAGTAGCTTACGTTTGAAAATCATCCAGAAATTGCACAATGAAGGTCATGTGGGTCGTTATTGTACCTTGCATCTTGTCTCCAATTCTTATTACTAGCCAACTATGCGTAAAGAGGTGGGCAGATTTGTTGACCGCTGCCGTGTTTGTAAGGTGGCAAAAGGTACCTCCACCAATGTCGAGTTATATATGCCCCTTCCTATAGCCACTCAACCTTGGGCAGACATTACTATGGACTTCGTGCTTGGTCTCCCACGTACACAGCGTGGCAGCGATTCCATCTTTGTGGTCGTTGATCGGTTCTCCAAAATGGCACACTTCATACCCTACAAGCATACCACAGACAATGTTCATGTTACTCAGCTTTTCTTCGGGAGGTTTATCGTCTACATGAGCTGCCTACTTCCATTGTTTATGATCGTGATACTCGGTTCCTCAATCATTTTTGGCAGAGTCTATGGCGGTTGGCTAATACTACTCTTAATTTCAATAGTGCTTACCACCCCCAGACTGATTGACAGACAGAAGTGGTAAATAGCTCCCTTGGTGACTTATTGCACAGTTTGGAGGGAGACAATGTCAAATCTTAGGATGTTAAGTTATGCCAAGCCGAGTTTGCTCACAATCATGCAGTTAATCATAGCACTGGTTACAGCCCTTTTCAGGTTGTGTATGGCTTGGTCCCTCGTGGTCCTCTCGATCTATTAACACTTCCGAGTAAGGTGCGTCTGCATGCCACAGTTGAGGAATTTATTGAATAGCTTTGCTAGGTCCATCAAAAGACCCATTCTCAGTTGATGGCTTCCACTGAAAAATACAAATTGTAGGCTGATCAAAAGTGTCAATCTGTTGACTTTAATGTTGGTGATTATGTCTAGGCTGTATTAACCAAGGACCGTTTTCTTGCCCATGAGTATAATAAGCTTGCTGCTAGAAAAATCGGTCCACTGGAGATTACTGAGAAGATCAACCATAATGCTTACCATATGTTGCTTCCTAGCCATATTCACACTTCCGATGTTTTTAATGCCAAGCACCTCATCCCTTATTCTGGTGATACTTTTTCGGAGGATTCAAGGGCGGATCTTCTCCACCCCAAGGAGGATGATGTAGTGCAGAAGGAGTGAAAATTCATGGCACAAATGGAGCACCCAAAATTGACTAGAAAAGTCAACAATGTTCATTTTTGACAAAAGAGTACACTTTTCCAAGTGAAAACGGCCTTCTGAGCAAAACACGGACCCCCGCAAGTCACGTGATTTTAGCTAAATTTCATCGTTTTGGGGGTCAAAACGGCTTTTTCTCATTTTTAGGGCTATTTTTGCAATTTTCATTATTGTATGGACCTTTTCGTAATTTTGTTATTTCTTGCATTTAGGGTTTTCCTTTATAAGTGTTTGTAGAACCTTTTGGAGGCAGATTTGATTGAATAATAGTTTGAGAATTTTCTCAATTCTTAGTTTCACCTCTCGGTATTCTTTAGAATTAACGAGTTGTTGAATTTTGTATTGTTCCATCAAGTACGTTGCATTAGTTCATGTTGGTTTGGGTCGATTCATGCATAATACAAAGCAGAGGACAATACAGACTATTCCACTAACTACCTACTAATCGGTCATTTCTTCTTTAACCTTACAGCCTTCTGATTAACTTGATGCTGTGGATTGGGACAAGCAGCAAGCATGACATAACATATGACAAGAGCTCTTCACGGTGAGAGAAGGTGAAGTCCAAATGGACATATTCAAACTCATTATATGATACAACCACACATGCATCCTTTATCAATTTATAGTGCTTTCTAACCATAGCGGGTCGTATCACTTTGTCTTTGTGTCTAGCAACCAGATCAACAAGAATGTTTATAGGGCGAGGGCAATAAGGGAGATGAATTTGGGGATTTTGGGTTGTGAGGAAACAATTTTAAAGAATAGAAGATGAGGAGGCCTAGGGATTTTGGGGTAATGTAGCAAAAATAAGATAAGGAGGCAAGAAAAAAAATGAAACAAGAAAAAAAAAGATGGCCAAGAATTTTTGAAACGAGGAGACGAGGAGGAAAGAGAAAAAAAAAATGAAAAAAAAAAGAAGAAAAGAAATGGGGATGGTGAGATTCAGACCTGGTTTAATAGAATTTGTAAAAAAAAAAAAATAAACCAATAGGCTACCACAGTTAACTATGTTTAATATTCTCATAGTAAATATAAAATATATTTTAAAAAGTATATCTATAATATAATCGGTTCGGTTTGGTTTTCTTCGGTTCATAATTTATAATATAATCGGTTCGGTTTGGTTTTCTTCGGTTCATAATTTATAATATAATCGGTTCGGTTTTCTTCGGTTCATAGTTTTTTGGAACCAAAAACCGAACCGAACCAAACCGATCGATTTTAGTAAATTTGGAACCAACTCAAACTGGTTCTCATCAGTTTTAGCTCAGTTTTAGCTCGGTTTGGTCAGTTCAAGTCGGTTTTGTACACCCCTACATGCTATAAAATAAGACTAACACTTAAAAATTCTTCCATGGTTAACCGGCCCATGGTTAGAAGGAATATTCTGTATAGGATGCTGTTAGAGTTAATGAAGCAATAGGTGGAGTGTCATTTCAAAAAGCTGAAGGAAAGGGAGTGTAATTTACCCATAATTTTATCATGATTTCAAAATAAATTGTACTTTCATATAATTAATGCTTTATTTTGCTAAAAGTATTTTAAAGAGAAACCTACAATTAATATAAGAATAACCCTAAACCTTTTTTTTTTAATATTTTACCTTTTGTTTTCAATTAATGGAAACTACTCTTTTTCAATTCCTTCACTTGATTGTCTTATATCAAAATATAAGGGAAGAAAGAAATACACAGTTTCCTATTTAAATATATTTTCTGCATGCTAGAGAAAACCAAAAAACTATTTACACAACTAACAGTTTATAAGCTTTTAGCTTGAATTGATTTTTTGACACACTATTTCTTCTTATTCTAATTTAGTCATAACTACATGCTAGTAGCTTTTGTGCTTTACCCTGTTTAGCTGTTTAATTTAGGATTTATAACACATCAGGTTAAAAACCATAAACTTTATGCCTTTGGCTTTACCCTATTTAGCTTTTGGATGCGTGAGTCGTGAGTATGTGTGGGCATTTTGGCCTTTGACCTCCTAATATACCACAAAAAAANATACCAAAAAAAAAAAAAAAAAAACAAAGCAATCATAAACTTTGTGCACAACATATAAAATCGAGCAACTTCACTATATTTCAAACCAAAAGCATAATAGTAATATGACCACTGGTACGTACCAGAATAATGCTACTAAAAGGATGCTTTATTGATTGCCTTCATTAGTACATACGTAGGTCCTTATATAGACCCACCTACTAGAGTCCTATATAGACCCACCTACTAGAGTCCTATATAGACCCACCTGCTAGAGTTCTCTACTACACGAGTCCTCCCTTTACCTAAAGTCCTACTAGCATCTCACTCTACCTCAACCTTTAGAGAACTTATCTATAGATATTTAGAGTTAGGTTTCCTAACTATAGTACTAACACGACACGTATCATTCCTCCTTTCTTGGTGAACATCCTTGTCCTCAAGGATGAGATCAGGAAACTGGTGCTGCATGGTTGAAGCTAGCTCCCACATGGCTTCATCAGGAGATAGCTGCCTCCACTTGACTAAGGCTTCTTGCACCGTACGTGTCCCATGCTGCACATTGCGAAACTGAATGATGTGCTCTGGCTGTAACGAAAGTGAGCCACTGTCATTGATAGGCAAATGAATGGTCTCTGCTGGTACGTCTCCATTGCTGACGTGAGCTTTGAGCAAGGATACATGGAACACTGGATGGACACGGGATCCCTCAGGCAATGCTAACCGATAAGCAACACTGCCTACTCGTTCTGTAATTTTGTAAGGCCTATAAAACTTGCTGGCGAGTTTTCGGTAAGCTCGATAGAACACTGAGGTTTGTCTAAAGGGGTGCAACTTCAAAAACACCTATTGCCCAACTTCGAACTCTACATCCCGTCGATGTTTATTTGCCTGCATCCTCATTTTGTTGAGAGCTACCTCTAGTTTTTCTTTAAGGCGTTGCAATACTTGATCACGGTCTTCTAAGTCCTTTTCTACTTCTCTTACTGCAGTGGCACCGAACTAGTAGTGGATTATCCTAGGAGGTAAACGGCCATAAACCACCTCAAATTGTGTCATTTTGGTGGATTCATGTCAATTTGTATTGTACCAGTACTCCGCCTATGGTAGGAACTTGACCCATACTAAGGGGTGTTGACTCACGAAACAGCGAAGATATTGCTCGACACACCAATTCACCACCTCGGTTTGGCCATCAGTTTGGGGGTGGTATGAGGTGCTGGTTTTAAGCTTGGTGCCTTGAAGGCGGAAATACTCTCTCCAAAAAGATGAGAGAAATACCGGGTCTCTGTCACTCACGATGGCTTGTGGTAATCCATGGAGTTTCACCACCCCTTCGATAAAGGTTTCTGCTACTTTCCTGGCTGTGTAAGGGTGCGTCAATGTCATAAAGTGGCTATATTTACTCAAGCGGTCGACCACCACGAATATGACGTCTTTCCCCATGGACCTTGGTAATCCTTCAATAAAATCCATGCTAACTTCCTCCCAAATCTGGTTGGGCACGTTTAGAGGTTGTAACAACCCCACTGGACTTCGGTGATCACTCTTGTTGCGCTGGCATACTTCGCAAGCAACGACGAAATGATGAATGGATTTGAGCATGCCAACCCAAAAGTAATCTCGCTTCACTTGCTGGTACGTACGCCATTCACCCACATGTCCTCCCATGACAGACCCGTGATATTCCTCAATGACTTGTTGCATGAGTGGGTGGTTTAGGGGTAACACTAAGCGACCTTTATACCAGAGGACCCCATGCTGGAAATGAAAGGGACATGAGGTTGGCTTGCCACTTTGGGTTCGTTGGCGCCATTGCAAGAGATAGTCATTGTCTTTGTTCAAATTGCGAATCTGGTCTATGATAATGAATCGGGGTTGAGATACTGCCATGATTTCCGGTGGTTGTAGGTGGCGTGATAAGGCATCTGCGGAATTATTATCACTACCCGCGCGGTATCGAATCACATATTCTAGACCCAGTAGTTTGGCGACCCATTTTTGTTGTTCTGGTGTAATGATGCATTGTTCTAGCATGTGTCGGAGGCTTCGTTGGTCCGTGAGGATGATGAAGCGATGGCCGAAGAGGTATAGGCGCCACACTCGGATGGCTTCAAGGATGGCCATCATTTCTTTCACATAGGTGGATTGTGCTCTATTCTTGGGTCCCAATGCCTTACTAAGGAAGGCTATCGGTCTGCCTTGCTGAGAAAAGATAGCATTGATACCTGAATCATATGCATCTGTCTCGACTTTGAAGGCTCATCAAAGTTTAGCATGGCTAGTACAGGTGTGGTGGTGAGTGCGGTTTTCAAGTCCTCGAAGGCTTTGGTGGCAGCATTCGTCCACTGAAATTGTCCCTTTTTAAGCAAGGCGGTTAAGGGTGCTGCGATGACGCCATACTTGTGGACAAACTTACGATAGTAACCTGTCAAGCCTAAGAACCCACGCAAGTGTGTGATGGTGGTGGGTTGAGGCCAAGCTCGGATGGCGGCAATCTTACTGTGATCAACCTTTACTCCGTCGGCAGAGACGATGTGCCCAAGGTACTCCACTTCGATTTGGTCGAAGGTGCATTTGGATCGTTTGGCAAAGAACTCATGCTTGGTGAGTGTCTGTAATGTGAGTGCTACATGGGCAAGATGATCCTCCCAAGAGGTGCTATACACCAATATATCATCAAAGAAGACAAGCACAAACTTGCGTAAATAGGAAGCAAATACGTTATTCATGATACTCTGAAATGTAGCAGGAGTGTTACATAACCCGAAAGACATGACAATGTATTCGTAGTGGCCATTGTGAGTTCGAAAGGCCGTCTTGTGTATGTCATTGGGATGAACCAGAATTTGGTGGTATCCGGCGCGTAAGTCTAGCTTGGAGAAGAATTTGGCCCCATAGAGCTCATCTAGCATATCTTCCATGGTAGTGATGGGGAAACAATCTTTAACGGTGATTTCATTTAGAGCCCTGTAGTCGGTGCAAAATCGCCAGGTGCCATCTTTTTTCTTGACCAACAGTACTGGTGATGAGTAGGGACTAGAGCTATGCTGAATCAGCCCTTGCTGTAACATGGCAGTGACCTGTGCTTCAATTTCATTCTTCTGGTGGTAAGAATATCGGTATGGTCATACATTTACTGGTGGGAGGTGGCTAGGGATTGGAATATGGTGGTCAAGATGGCGTCGCGGAGGGAGCTGCTGTGGTTCAATAAAGATGGTGTTGTATTGCTGCACTAGAGATTCCAAGTCCTCGTGAAGTGAGGGCGCTGGTGTCTCGTGGGTTTGGCACAACCGTATGCTATAGAGCTCACATACTTGGTTAGTTGCCTTGACCAGTTGATTGAGAAAAAGCTCCTCAAGTTGCTTATTGCCGGTACCCATAAGTTCAAACTTCCACCCATTAACATGAAAACTCATGGTGAGTTTCCGCCAATCACATAGAGTGGAACCTAGTTGTGCTAGCCAATGAACTCCAATGACCATGTTGACGCCTGCAATGGGTAAGATATACAGGGTAGTGACAAAATCGAACCCTTGCACCTGAACTGGCACCTTCTCGCATCTGCCTTGACTTTGGACTAGCGACCCATCCGCAACAGAGACGGAGAATGATGTTGGGCTGGTGATAGGCAGCCGTGCCATGGCTGCCTTGTTGATACCAATGAAGTTATGGGTAGACCCACTATCGATCAGTACAGAAACCGGGTGTCCATAGATTGCCCCTTGAACCTGTAGTGTTCGTGGGTTATGCCAACCTGTCAATGCATGCAACGAGATTTCTACATCCCTTTCATCCTCAGATTCATCAATCATTTCCTTATGCATGTCTAGCATCACTAGTTGTGGTTTTTGGCATCGATGGCCCATGGTGAACTTTTCGTCGCAATTGAAGCACAGACCCTTTTCTCGGCGTTTTTGCATTTCCTCCCAAGAAAGCTTCCTCACCCCTTGAGGCATCGGTTTCCTTTCTAACCCAAAGTTGCGAGCCTCCCCTGTACGTCGATTGAGAGGTTTCTTAGTGTAGGTGAGTTGGTCAGCCTTCATCCTTACGTAATCAATGGCTTCCCTCACTGTTTTAGGTTGCCACATGCGTACTTCTCCCGCCAGCTCTCCTTGCAAGCCTCTTATGAATGCACCGATTAATGCCCGTTGTGACCAACCACTAACTCAGTTTGCAAGCCGCTCAAACTCCTTGAGGTACTCATGCAGTGATACTGTTTGGGTGAGGAGAGTCAAAGCTTCGTCAAAATCTTCGAACTCGGTTGGCCCAAATCGTGTGAGGAGTTCCTTCTCAAAATGACTCCAAGTGAGTTCTTTCTTTTCCTCCGTATACGTGCGTTGAAGCCACTGTAGCCACTAGTTGGCGGCTCCTTCCATGTGGAAGGCAGCTAGATGGACTTGTTGATCAAGTGGTGTGCCTTGATATTGGAAGAACTGCTGTACTCGGTGAAGCCATTCTGTAAGCTCGGTCCCTGCATATCTGGGAAAATCCATTTTAATGTAGCGTGGGAGTGTCATGGATGAACCAATGGGGTTCTTGTCTTTCAAGGGTGAGCCAATGGTATTTTCAGGTTTGGCTGCTATGAGCTTAAGGTCGATAAGTTTGGATAGTTGGGTGACTAGCGAAACATTATTGGCTTGAAGCTTGCTGTCAATGGTGGTCTCTATCTAGTAGCGGAGTTGACCCACGTCCCCTTCCAATTTTTCAAGTCGGTCTTTCTGCATTGCCATGCTCTGATACCAATTGGTACGTACAAGAATAATGCTACTAAAAGGATGCTTTATTGATTGCCTTCATTAGTACATATGTAGGTCCTTATATAGACCCACCTACTAGAGTCCTATATAGACCCACCTGCTAGAGTTCTCTACTACACGAGTCCTCCCTTTACCCAAAGTCCTACTAGCATCTCACTCTACCTCAACCTTTAGAGAACTTATCTATAGATATTTAGAGTTAAGTTTCCTAACTCTAGTACTAACACGGCACGTATCAACCACCAGCTTGAAGATAACACTAGTGGCAACATAAACCATAACTAATTGCTTCACAAGGAACATGATGCTTCCTAGAAAGAGCATCCGACTCCAAGAAAAGGCCCTGTTTGGATAGTCTGTCAAAATAATCACTCACTAGTATTCCGATTTTCCCAGCGCGCTATGACCACTGAACATCAACTTGAGAAACTTAACCAAGGAAAAAGGCTAGCTGATTTATCAAAGCCAAGGCATTGCTAGTCATTTGTGCAACCTGCACAATTCTCCCTCTCACTGTTGTCTTAACATTTCCATTAGTTCCTTGGAACCCATCTGTGCATGTGTTCTCATCCGTTAAGGCAGTACTAACCCAAGTTTGTACATCATTCATTGTAAGGTCGAAATTGGAATTTCTAAGATGGCCCATCTCGTCAATAGATTTTCGAAGTTCATCGACAGAGTCACTGAGCTCCTCCACACAGTCCTTCATGGCAGCAATTTCTCTTGGCTTCAAGCCTAGGCTATTAGAAAGTGTTGACATTAAAGCAGAGGTTGCTTTTGCTGAAGCAAGAGTGACATTAAGGGATGTGCCGGTTAGAAGCACATGGTTTGTTTGGATAAAGGTAGCATGCTTTGCTAGAGAGCTAAAGCAGAGTCTTGGGTATGTTGTGGCACTACAAGATGTTCTAATGAACTTAGTGCTGGCTTCTTGGTATGGTCTTTCTGTAGCTTGGGCTGGGGATAAGATGGAACAAGAGGCAAAAACTATGAAAAGGGATGAAAGGAGCTTCTTAGAAGAAAAGGCCTCCATCTTTGTCTACTTTTCTTGATTAGAATGTATTGAGCGAGATAAAATGGGAAAGGAAGGTAGGCTATTTATAGGAAATTAATAAAATGTAATCTCTTGGGGCTTTTTCTATTAGCCTTTTTAAATTCACAAGATTAGATCATGGGGTCCATAAGATATTTCAAAGAAAAGTATAATTTAAAACTTGGGTCCAAAACTAAAGGTGGTATAGTTATATCCCACTTTCGTATTATTTCATAATTGTACGTAGGGAAAAATTATATTTAATTAATCTTACATAAATTAATCAAATGGTAACTAAGGATCATCGGCTCTGGCAACCAAGATTTACTTCATAGTTCATACTATTTTTTATTAATCAAATGGTATTCAAATCTCAAATAACACTAGTATATATCATATAATTAGTTTAGGAATCTCCTAAAAAGGTTGAAGTCTTAAATTTAAATCCCTATCCCTTATATTCTTCCAGTTATGAAAACTAGCTATATCTAATATCTATCTAATGAAAAAAGAAATTTTCAAACTAGAATAATGACATGAACACAAATTATAATTCATGGCATAATTTGAATTCAATTAATATTACTAGAACATTTTTGAATCAATTTATTTCAAATTATATTTTATCACAGTTTATGTACAATTATATTATGTACACAAAATTTATAGATTTATCATTTCTCCTAAAACTAAAAGGATCAGCATTTTCTGATTTGTCCATTTAGTAACTAAACTCACTCCAATAATTGGGGCCAGTGACGTTCTAGATTCTCCCACATAAAACAGTGACTGTCATGTGAGTGGGGTTTCTTTGATTGGCCCAGCTAGTGTAACATCTATTACTGAATGATCAAGTTGAGTATGCTTGATACTTCCAAAGACTATTTGCTCACACGTTTGTACATCTAGTTGCAAACACTGCCTGTTGGGTATCCAATCAAGTATCAACTTGTAAGTTCCCATTTGGGCATTAAATTTATACAACTTGTGAGGACTTGGAATTATTATCTACTAATCCAAGCCAAATTCAAAGTCCTTTTTTTTTTTTTTGGTCTACTGAAAAATACATAACATGATAATTTATCCCCTCTCAAAAGTTTATCCCACTCAAACTCAATAAAATTTAAATTCAATACTTCTTCTATAAAATATCAAGTGCTCAACCACTCAGTTGTCCCATTAAGAACAAGGCAATTCAAACTAAGTCAAATTTCATGAGTTAAAATAACTAAACCAAAATATCTTACTGAATAATAATTTGTGCACTTATACGATGTAATGTTATCTCTCAGAAAAAATCTGAATGACTTTTAGCATTATTTTGGTAGGGGAACCAATATAATTATTGCAAGAAAAGAGACTAGAGGAGTGTAGAAGATACATTTATGTGTGAATTAATGTGGGCTACATCACCTTTTTAAATCATAGAGTCCCAAAATACTGCTAAAAAAAGTGCAGCCCTTGATGAGAAAATTCAGCATGAAAAGCATGACAACGCCCAATTATTTTCCCAATGGCTATCCACATCCTTGTCATCCACATGCAGGCTTTAGTTTCTTTTTTAAAAAAAAAAAAATCATAATTTCTTCTAATTCACTCTTTTTCTTCGAGAAAATTTCGTACCTGGATATATATATATATATATATATAACTCAACTTCATTCCAATAGTAAAGTAAAATTAAAGNAAAAAAAAAAAAAAAAAAAAAAACAAGGGATTTAGATTTAAGAGAAGAGAACAAGATGAAAAGTGCTCTACCGACAACAACAAATTTCGGCCAATGTGTTGTTCTAGAATCTATAGCCCTAGCATAGAGGATAGGGTTGTAGTCCATAGAAGGCACTTGCACGTTGCAAGGTGGTTGTTATATTCTCTCATGTAAGCATCCAAAGTTGAATGTGCCGCCATTTTAGTTGCAGCACTAACAACTGCCAAAATATCTTTCTCCCTCATAGATAATGGACCCTGCATGGATTATTGAAGATTCAACAAATCATTTTAGGTTTTGGTAAAATAAGTGTGTTAAGGGAAAAGATTCAGTTACAAAGTGAAATTTTGGTGTTTTGACAACGATTTTTGTAGCGGAAGGATAGATGTGAGCATGAGATCTTGGAAAGCATACTTCATAGAAGTTTATACCAATAGGTTGAGAGGTAAATGATAAATGTGGTCATAAATTACATTTGGACTAGTGTAGGTAGGGCTCCCACCATGACATGGATATTTTTTTTTATTATTATTATTTGAGTTTATTGGAGGCTACACAATAGGGGCAGCTTATTCCCTTTTAAAATTCTACTTCACCCACTCTTGATAAGATTTGAACATGAGACCTCTATGATGCAATATCAAATACTCAACTACAAAATATCGCCTTAGAACACATAAGACATTTCTTTGTGTTCATGTCATATACTTCGAAACACAAATTTTAAACACAAACCGATAGTTTAATAAAATGTTAGTTAATATAAATTGATAATGTTAGTTGATAACAATTTATGATAATGTACTTTCTCAGTAATTAAGTATAAAAATGAAAAGAATAAATGTTTTATCCTGTAGTTATGAAAGCAGTATTTTGCTAAGATGATAAAAATAAGCAGAAGAGTTGAATTGGAGAAGAGTTGGTGATCGGAAAAACAGAAAGAGGAGGGTCTCTGGTTTTCCTCTGACGAGGAAGAAGAAGGCAAATGGGGATAAGAAAACGCCACTGTTTAATTCTGTCCTTTAATTTTTTTTGAGGGACTTTTGGATATACCATGTGCTTGTAGTTAACCCAATCATAGAATACAAAATAAACGAAAGAGATATTTTAACTTTTTATTCGTCGGCAAAGTGTAATAATTCATGGCTATACACTCAGTTTACCTAAAAAATCTTCCTCATATTTTTATTCTGGGTTAAAAACTGTTTTCAATTTAACTAGCACATTGCCCATGAACGTGCCAACTAGTCATTTAACAGGAATTTGAAGTGACGCATGAGCTTGTTTGTCCACCTAAGAAATTGAAAACCTTAATGGAATCGGTTTCTATAAATGAAGGAGTTAATTGCCTCAATCTTTGATGGAGAATTGATTCTTGGGAAATTTTTTCCAAGCAATCTCTTATCTGCCTGAGGCCGAATCTTTGATGAAGAAAATGGAGTATTTACCCAATACAAAATTGTGCCTGGAGTTACCTTGTTTAAAAACTCTCCACTTTTTACTTAAATTGAGTTCTTAACACACGTTTTTATCCTAATATCGTGCACGAAATAATTTAACTGAATGCTAGTAGTCTCTATACTTCCTCTCATTCAAGAATTATAAGACAAGAAGCTGAAAATCATCAATTTTGTGCAGAATATATGGTAATCAAGAAACATCACTCTATTTCATTTTATACAATTCAAGATGCCAAAATCTTGGTCTCAGAATTTGGCCAGCATTATAAAAGAGCTATTAACACTAGTGGCAACATAAAGCATAACTAATTGCTATCTATACACATTACTTTACACGTATTTGAGTAGCACACGAAGCAGGACGCTGCCCAGAAAGAGCATCCAACTCCAAGTTTAAATAAGAATAAGACATAGATTGAGCTTACGCCCTCTTTGTATAGGCTGCCAAAATAAGCAGTTCAATAGCAATTTCAACCATGGAAAGAAGCTAGCTGACTTATCAAAGCCAAGGCATTGCTAGTTAATTGTGCAACCTGCACAATTCTCCCTCTCACCGTTGTCTTAACGTTTCCATTAGTCCCTTGGAATCCCTCAGTGCATGTGCTCTCATCTGTCAGAGCAGAACTAACCCAAGTTTGGACATCATTTATAGTTAGATCAAAATTGGAGTTTCTGAGATGAGACATCTCATTAATGGACTTTCGCAGTTCATCGACAGAGTCACTCAGCTCTTCCACACAGTCCTTCATGGCAGCAACCTCTCTTGGCTTCAAGCCTTGGCTCTTAGAAAGTGTTGACATCAAAACGGAAGTTGCTTTTGCAGAAGCAAGAGTAACATTAAGGGATGTGCCAGTTAGAAGCACTCGGTTTGTTTGGATGAAACTTGCATGCTTTGCTAGAGAGCTAAAGCAAAGTCTTGGGTATGTTGTGGTGCTACAAGATGTTCTAATGAACTTAGTGCTGGCTTCTTGGTATGCTTTTTCAATGGCTTGTGCTGGGTATAAGATGAAGCTAGAGGCAAATAAAATCAGAAGGGACGCAAAGAGCTTCTTAGAAGAAAATGCCTCCATCTTTATGACTGTTTCTTAACTAGGATATTTTGTGGGTGATAGAAAATTTGGGAAGAAAGGTGACTTATTTATAGGACCCAAATTGTAATCTGTTGATGTGATTCTATTGGAGAAGATATTTTAGACAAATCGGGCTGCTATATTATCAAAAATCTATTGACTGAAAATATCTATGAAATGTAGGTGGCTCGTTTTCATTGCAAAGTAGACATATTTGGCTCACACTACAAATATATTTATGAGTAAAATATATTTTTTATCATTGAATTATTTTTTAAATGTCATTTTAATATTTGATTTATTTTTATTGTTATTTTAATTCTCGAATAATTACATTGCCCACTAAATTACTCATATGTAGAACTAAAAATAATCATTTAAATAATTAATTTAGCTAACAGAATAATTATTTAAAAACTAAAATAACACAAAAAATAAATTAATGACTAAAATAATATTTAAGAAATAAATTAAGAATAAAAAAGTATTTAACTCTATATTTATTTAATATATTTTCAAACAATTTTTATGAAAAGAATTATTCGTAGACAAATTTTATGAATTTATTGATTTTGAAAACTAGCTTAGATAGAGGGGATGAATGTCTTTGATTTTATTGAGATGGGACATCCCAGTTAACCAAGAGAGATATGGTTTATCCATTCAGCAAAGATTGGCAACTCCTATAATTGGGACTAGTGGGGTTCTTGGTTCCCCACATAAAACAGTTACTGACATGTGGGTAGGGTCTCCTTCCCAACCCCAGTAGAGCACATTAACATCAACTATTCTAGTCGAATATAGACACAATTCTTAGGAGGATTTTCGTACACGTTTATGCATCTAGTTGCATACACTGCCAGGAATGTACACATCAAATATCAACACGCAAGTTCCCTCTTGTGGTTAAAATTGAACATAGACATATAAGGGACACAACTTGTAATAATCAACTTGTTTTGCAATCATCTTGTCTTTGATTCTAACATGTCAAAGCCAATTCAAACTAAGTCCACATGATTCAAAATAGCTAGTGCATAAACCCAAAATTATCAACCCTAAAAGTTTGGTGATAAGGATATAATAGATTCTACAAAACTAGTCAAGAAATTTTTTTTTTCAAGGTGTCAAGTCAACGTGAGGTGCACTCTTAAAAATATTTGAAAAAAGATATTTAATCTTGGTACACAAAAGCCCAATCGAATATATCCTAACTATTAACCAAGAAAGAGAACCCTAAATTATCTTAGTAATTAATTATTTTAAACATTTTTTTTTTGTAGTTAAATTATTAATAACCAGTGTTTTAAAAACCAAACCGACCACGATTGGACCGTTGAACTGTGAACTAGTCTCAAACAACCGTAGATGATGTTGTTTGAGATGTGGGAAGGAGTGATATATGTCGCTTTCTTTTTCCTTTTCGGATGAGGAAGAGGGAAAACCAAGTTGCCCTCAACATGAAAGGCATGGTAAAGTGAAGTAAAGCTTGGCCAATTGTTTTCTTAATGATCTATCATCATCCTCCTACTCTAGCAATAATTCAATAGCCATAATATACGGTTTATTTTTAACTTTACTCATTATTACAAAATTATGCAAAAATATATTCATTCTTATAATAATAAATACAATAAGAATTGAAGGGACTGTTATTAAATTTATGGAATGTTATCTTCTGAGCCTTTGAGGTCATAATTTATGGTTATTTCTGAGTTTAATCTTTGATTAAAAATTCTAGAAAAAATATATTCATTCTGAACTTCTGATTGATAAATATAATTAATTATAGAAGGGAACAAGAGAGAGCTAAGAGAAGCAGATCTAGGATAAAATATGGTACCCACGACGTCAGCTTCTGCCACTGTGTGGTCTTAGGCACACAAATTGGATTACGTTATTTGTATATCATTTTGGTGAACACTATGCTAAACTCACCTTTAAGACGGGATAGCACTACCTAACACTTCAATTGGGTAAGTTTGGATGGGATCTACTTAATAATTTTGGTATTGTTACAAAAATCTTAAAAATTGAGTAACGTAATATGTGCCGAAATACACAATTCCTTATAAAATGTAACAATGACACGATATAGAAAAATATGCTAGGAAATAACTTTTTCAAGTTTAATTTCAGCACATTTTCTTATATTATGTCTTTTTATATTTTATAAAAAATTGTGTATTCTAACACATAATATGTGATTCAATTTTTTAAAATTTTTACAATGATACTAAAATCATACTATAAATTTCACTTAATTTCACCTAAAACTTTACCAAAAAACATGAGGTGCTATCCCCTCTAAAAACGTAAGTAGGATATCCCTCTCCTTCCACTTTACATATCACTTATACTATTACTAACATTATCAGTAAGGGTGGAGTCCAAATCGAGCAGGGCCAAAAATGTCTGAATATTAAATAGGCTAAAACAATACAAACCCAAGCCCGTCCCTATATAGGAAAGAGGCCCAACGGATAGGTCCTTTTCTAGTTTTAAATTTTTTGGACTTAAAATATTAAATAAAATTGAACATGTTAATAAAAAATAATAAAATCCTAAATATATAAATAAATAAAGCAAACACAAAATAAAGTCGGGCTGGCCCTCGACCGTATAGGGTTGGCCATAGCCGGCCGGTCCAAAATCAGTGAAACAATTCATAATTTTAAAGAGATTTTTTAGATTTTTTTTTATATTTATGTAATATATTATATTATATGAGAATATCAGTAATATGTGTGCAAGTCAACTATTTTTAAGTTTTTTTAAAAAATAAGATAAATTATATTTATATTCAATAAAATATAAAAATTACGTATTTGTCACATTAGTGTAGTATAGTATACTCATATAATATCATAGAATCTTCATAATTTTAAAGAAAAAGTCCAAAAAATCTCCCTGAACTATATACCTTTTGCACTTTACCCTCAAAGCTTTAAAAACGTAAGAAATATCTCATTCAACTATTAAAATGTGCGTTTTACGCCCATGATTCAAACAGACGTCCAAAAATAGACGAAAAAGTCACGTACCTGGCACATGGAGTGTTTAAATGAAAATAAATTTATAAAATTGGGGTCAACAAATAATATTTAAAAAAATTTAGGACTTAAAATTAATCATCTTCAACCCCTATCTCTCTCTCTCTCTCTCATCCTCGACCCTCACCGCAATCGCTTCGTCGGCCACGCTTTCAGCCTTGTCCATGATGCCTGGTTCGTCTTATCCAACCCCACCAAGAAGGCCCTCTACGACAACGAGCTCAGGATAGCTGTCGAAGCCCCTCTAGCGCTGCCTCAGGCTTCGAATCCGAACTCGACTCCAAATTTGTTTCCATCCCCAGCTCTGACTTCAACCCCGCCGCAAAGGCAATCGCAGAATCTGGTTCAGAAAAGCCCGAGGTCCAAGGACTAGGAGATTCTAAAATGAAGGTTTTTCACCGAAGCCTTAATTTTTCTTCCTTTGATTTGTTGGTTTGTAATATATGATTGTTATTTGTGGCTAAATATGTGCAATCTCTACAGTTCAACATTGAAAATCCCACCACTGGGTGCCAGAAGAAGCTGGAGATCGATGACAATCAGAAACTGTAATCCCATCTCTTATATGAATTTAATTCTTTTTTGGTTTTTCATTCCTTTGTTGTGTGGTTCTGAAAATGAAGAATTAGAATTGTTTGTTTTTTTATTTGAAACAAAGGTTAGAAAACTAGTAGATAGATCTTTCCTAGAAAAGTTACTTGAATATTTTGTTTTCTCATTTATATATTCAGCTAATTTTTGCTATTTTTGAAATGGAAGAAGTAGATTGATTAATAAGGATTGTTTGTAATAATTTTACTCTATATATTGGATTTCAAGCGGTTATTTGTTTATGTCATCGAGCATTTTGGGACAAGCAGATTTTCCAAGAAGTTAGCGGTGATGCCTTGGGTGAGATATGCTCCTAGTAATCTTCTGCTGCAATTTTTTATTCCTCTTTAAGGTTTGATCTATTCACCTCTGCAATGCTTCCACCAATAGGAATTTAGGGGCTATGTCTTCAAGATCACCTAAGAGAGAGAGAGAGAGAGAGAGAGAGAGGTTAAAGATGATTAATTTTAAATATTATTATTTGGTCCTAAAAAATTTTAAATATTATTTTTTGACTCTATTTTATAAATTTATTTTCATTTAAACACTCCACGTGCCAGACACATGACTCTTTCCTTCTATTTTTGGATGTCCGTTTGAATCATGGGAGTAAAACGCACATTTTAGTAGTTGAAAGAGGTATTTTCTATGTTTTTAAAGTTTAGGGGATAAAGCGTAAAAGATATATAGTTCAAGGTTTTTTTTTTTTTTTTNTAAAGTTAGAGGTTTTTTTTTTTTTTTTTGGATTTTTCCCTAATTTTAAATAATCTTTAAAATTGAGGCATATATCATTTTAATTATGGTGGACCTATAGGGTTATGTTAGAATTTGAAATGCTAACTTGGCTCTTTGACATCAATATTATATTTTGACAATTGAAGTAATTATTTTTAAGTTTATTTGAGAAAATAAAATAAAATATATTTATATTCAATAAAATATAAAAATTATGTATATTTATTACATTAGTGTAGTATAATATACTTATATAATATCATAGAATCCTCTTAATTTTAAATAACTTTTAAAATTGAGGCATATATCATTTTAATTATGGTGGGCCTGTAGGGTTATGTTAGAATTTGAAATGCTAACTTGTCTCTTTGACATGAATATTATATTTTAACAATTTATTTATCTTATTATTGTAGTTTTAAAATTATTTAGTTTAATATTATAGTTTTTCATTTAAAAAATAAATAAATGTTAACAGATAGAGCTCCTTGAACACACTAAATGTCATTTGGCGTAACCTTTAAGAACATGCCACATAACATGTGCTGTGTTTGATGGCCTTCACTAAGCAAAAAATGAGATGTCAATGTACATGTGAGATACTCCACATGCCATGTGACATGTTCTCAAAGAACATGTTGAATGACATTTGGCATGTTCGATGGGTTCACCTACTGATATTCGTTTTGTTTTAAATAAAAAAATTATAATATTAAATTAAATAGTTTTGGAACTATAAGAATAAGATAAATAAATTGTGAAAATTCAATATTCATGCTAAAGAACCATGCTAACTTATACATCATTTTAATATATAAGTTTAAATGTAATTTTGGTCTTCAAATTTTACAAAATGAATGATTTTGTCCATCTCTCTAACACAAGAAAAAAAACTAACATGTTTGCATTGCTGTGACAATTAAAATAACATGAATTTTATAATACTACATGAGTATATCATATTACACTGACATGATAAATATACATAATTTTTATATTTTATTATATATAAAATATATTTTATTTAATTTTTTAAATAAACTTAAAAATAGTTAACTTGTACACATATAATTCATTTATTAGTTATTCTTATATAGTATGACATACCACATAAATACTAAAAGTATCTAATAAACCTTCTTAAAATAATTTTTATTTAGAATAGGGTGACGTGGCACCCACATGGTAGTAAAAAAAATTATTCAAAAATTCTCATTAAGAGATTGTTAATAATACAGTTAAGACTTGATTAAATGATTAAGGTCTAATTAAAATGATTTTTTTTATTCAAAATAGGTATTTTTTCTTCTTCCTCCAGTGGGTCAACTCGTGACTCGAGCCATGGATGTTTTCCGGTGGCGTCGCGGCCTCCCATTAGCTCCGTTGCGGTGTAGGTATGCTCCTGCAAAAAGTTGGTTGAAGGAAAATGAAGGAGGAGAAAAAGAAGAAAATGCAACGAAGAAGCTAAAAAAGGGCAGAGTATAAAGTCGTTAATGGAGGAAGAGAAGCAAAAGAAAGAAAACTTGGTAGTGATGAGATATGACTCTGTTTTTTACAAGATTTCATCTGATATTGTAAAAGAGACATGGATCATTGGCGGATTAAGAGGTGCATTATAAAGGAGTCGAAGTTGGTGAGAAGCCGGTGGCCATGGCGGTTGCGGCTCACTCTGGTAGCAAGCTGGACTGCGTCGGTGGAGAAATCGATCTAGTGAGGAAGACGACGTCGTCGTAGGTGTAGGAGTAGCAGTGGTCGAAGAGCTTCTCCGCCGTGAAGCCGTCCTTGATCAGTGGTGGCGGCTCGCCGGAGAAGGAGGGGAACAACAAGCGTAAAATAATTTTTTTAATTAATAAAATAAAAAAATCTGAAAATAAGTTATAAAGAGTGAAGAAAGAGGTAGATGCCACGTCATCCCATTTTAAATAAAATTATTTTAATTATTATGTCAACATTACGTGAATATCATGTTAGCATAAACGCCATATATTAAAATGTTTCATTTTCACTAAGGAGACCAAAATTGCATTTAAATTTAAATTTAAATTTATTTTTTTTATTAAGTTTTTGTTACTTCTTTATGCTATATTTTTTTTTGTTGGATGAGACTTACAGTATGATTTTGAGTATCATTGCGAAAATCTTAAAAAATTGAGTTATTTAATATGTATTAAAACATACAATTTTTTATAAAATATAAGAATGACATAATATAAAAAAAAAAAAAAAAGTACTAAAAAATAAACTTGAAAAAATTATTTTTGGCATATTTTTTTAATTATATTATTCTTGCATTTTATAAGAAACTACGTGTCTTAGAACATATTAAGTAACTTAATTTTTTAAAATCTTCACAATAACACTAAAATTACATAGTAACTCTCATTAAATCATATGCGTAGATGAAAAGTGTAATATAAAAGAATATCATTAAAGGGTGGTGGTAGCTTAGCCCTTATCTTCTAGAAATGACAACATTGTGGACCCGAACAAAATTAATTGACTAGCCATTTAAGCCGTGAGTTCTAAGCAATCAATCTCGAGATGATTAACGTTTTATATGCCACTGATTTTTGTAGAAAAAGATAAAGATAAGTCAAAGTCAAAACACAACTATTATGAGGAATTATCTCATTGTTTAGTTCTCATATATCAAAGTGCCTAAAGGATTTTAGCGATTACATCGAAGTGAATGGAAAATTTTATGCCTCTCCACGCGTTTGTAGAATGCATAGTAAAAAACACATACGCTCTGAGTATCATGTGCTATATAAGTGTCTTTGTTTCCGTATGTGAATTAGGAAAGATACCTGGAAAGACATTCTGCTCTATCTGTTACAATGAAAAATCCCTTCTTGTCATTTCAATGGCTTATTTCCATCTTTCTCGTATACTCAACCTATCTCACCGCAACCAAGTCTTTGATTATTCCAAGGTTGAGTCCAATTGATACGCAGGCTGCAGCCCTGGCTGGTAATGATACGCAGGAGTTTCAAACATTTTATTACCGACAGACACTGGATCACTTCAACTATAGACCTGAAAGCTACGCCACATTTCAACAAAGATATCTGATCAATTTCAAGTATTGGGGTGGAGGTGGAACCAATTCTAGTGCCCCCATATTTGCTTACTTTGGTGCAGAGGCACCAATAGATGGTGACCTCACCGTCATAGGATTTCTGACTGATAACGCTGCTTCCTTTAACGCTCTCATAGTATTCATAGAGGTACTACAGAACAAATTTTGGTGCACAAAGGAACATCAACTTCCTTTTTGTTCTTTCTCCAATTCCCTGCTGCTTTCAATGATAATCTTTTTCTTTTTTAACTCCGATATTCAATGATCCAATGAATTCAAAGGTTTGACAGCTCTTACTTTTCTTACCAGCACCGTTACTATGGGCAATCAGTGCCATTTGGATCAAGGGAAGAAGCATTGAAGAATGCAAGCACTATTGGCTATTTCAACTCAGCTCAAGCTATAGCAGATTATGCAGAAGTCCTAATACATATAAAGAAAAAATTTCATGCCCAAAAGTCCCCGGTGATTGTAATTGGAGGATCATACGGTGGAAGTTAGTTTCTCAAGCAATCTTCATATCTTTCCAACTTTCTATTTCCATTTATTTCTCTGTTAATTTTTTTTTCTACAGTGCTTGCTTCATGGTTTAGGCTAAAATATCCGCACCTAGCCCTTGGAGCACTGGCCTCATCAGCTCCAATCCTCTATTTTGATAATATTACACCACAGAACGGTTACTTCTCTCTTGTCACAAAGGATTTTCGAGTAATTAACCACAATTTGATGTTTGATCTTTCATATTTTCACATCAAATGCATTCAAAAGGAGGTATTATGATGATTTGGCATGTGTGCAGGAAGCCAGTGAGACTTGCTATGAAACTATACTAAAGTCATGGTCTGAAATTGACAGAGTAGCTTCTGAGCAAAATGGTCTTTCCAAACTCAGCCAGAGATTTAACACATGCCAGTATAAACACTATTTTCTGATACCCTTTTGCTTGTTAAGTCTTAGGCTCAGAAATTCATCTACTCACATAGTAATTAATGCATTAATTGTTTCTTTTCTGTAGCCCTTTAAACCAGTCTTCAGATTTGAAAGTCTACTTGGAGTCCATGTATGCTCGTGCAGCTCAATATAACCATCCACCAATATATCCAGTAACTGTGATATGTGGTGGCATTGATGGTGCTTCTTTTGGAAGTGATACCCTCAGTAAAATATATGCAGGTGTAGTGGCTAATAGGGGAAACAGCTCCTGCAAAGTTAATGGCCCTACTAATATAACTGAGACAACTGTGGGTTGGAGATGGCAGGTAATAATAATATAATATATTCTGCTCCACATATTTTAAGTGGTCTAATTAGGCCGGCATTCTATAAATAATTCAATAAAAACATTCATGAAGGACAACACTTTCTAAATTGTCATCATGCTAGAAAGAACTGTTCCCCCATAAGGTCAATTTGCAATAACTACTTCTAATGGCTAATTTGAAGGATACTTGGTTCATAATTCAGATTCCAATTTTCTTAGATGAGATGTAAGCACTTTCTGGTCTTATATCCAAACCCCAATTGAAAATGACTTTATGGGCTGCAAGATCAGTACATTAATTAAATATATTTTTTGAGCTTGAATTATTTTTTAAAAATTATTTTAGTTTTTTTAATTTATTTTTAGTGTTACTTTATTCTTTAAATAATTACTTTGTATGTCAAATCAATTAATTAAATGATTATTTTTAGTGCTACGAAGAATTAATTTGACGAGCAATGTAATTATTTAAATATTAAAGTGATATAAAAAATAAATTAAAAAACTAAAATAATATTTAAAAAATAATTCAAATACAAAAAATATATTTTACTTTTAATTTATAGCTTATATGTCTTGCATTAATGATTACATTTGTCATTAATTACTCTTAAAATGACATCAAGATTGCTCTGTATATAATAGACATGTAGTGAGATGGTGATACCCATTGGGCGTGGAAATGATACCATGTTCCCACCTGACCCTTTCGACATAACCAGCTATGTGAAAGAGTGCAAGAGATTATATGGGGTCCCACCTCGGCCACATTGGGTCACTACTTATTATGGAGGCCATGTGAGTTGTCTTTTGTTCTCATTGTAGCATTCATATTGACTCATTCTCTCAAGGGTTTTTGTATATTTTAGCTAACAATTGTTGTTGTCTGCAATTTACGTCAACTTGTATAACTGAAGCATGGAGGCTTCATTTTGTTTTGGCATGCTCTCTGCAGAATATAAAACTGGTCCTTAAAAGGTTTGGTAGCAACATCATTTTCTCAAATGGGCTAAGAGATCCTTATAGTAGCGGCGGGTGAGCAATCTGAACACAAAACTAACACGATCTCAGTGTCTAGAACAACATTTTAAAATAGCTTTGTTTGAACTATGAATGTCTGGTACATTTCAGGGTGCTGGACAACATATCAGATAGTCTCATTGCACTTCACACGGTTAATGGTATGCCTTCATGAGAGGACAAGAGAAAACAATGAACAAAGAAAGACACCTTCTTAGTAATCTTGCATACAAAATAAAGAAAAGAGAAGAGAAAAAGGGTTATATTTTGATTAACAAGGTTGAACGTTGATTTTTCAGGGTCTCATTGCTTGGATCTGCATCCAAATAAAATCACAGATCCAGAGTGGTTGGTCAAACAGCGAAAGGAAGAAATAGACATAATCAAAGGGTGGATCACCCAGTATTACGCTGATCTTGGAGCACTTAAAGCCAAGTAAACCTGAAAATGCCGGAGCAAAGATGATAGCAGTGAAAAAAACCAATAATTCGAAGATTATACTTAGAATAATTGAAGAGTTTAAGAGATATGTTTGTTGCCAATTGAATGACCAAATTGTGATGTGATAAAGTCGTAATTATAGATAATTGATCATATTTATCAAAAGAGTCAGTTTATAAGCTATTTAACCATACTCTTCTAGTTATATAGAAAAAAAAAGAAACTGGTAATTATGTAAGAGTTATTAATTGTCAGTTTTATTTGAATTTATCAAGTGGATCCTTTTAAATTGCTATCAATTGAGATATAAATAATTGTATTGTATCATAAATTTTGGTTGAAGAAAAAGCTTGCTAAAGGTGGACCTGTTATTAAAGAGTTGAGAATGATTGCTGTGCCAGAAGGACTCTGAAATCACGAATAAATACCATATACACATCTCTTTTCAGGAACCCATAGAAAAAGAAACAGAGACAGCAGCAATTCGATTATCCAGTAATCACATATCACATGAGTCGCACTCTTTAACATTCCCAATCAAGTTATTTGTATTATTTAGTCTTTCCCAGTGGAATCTGCAGAGAGTTGTGCAAAGGCCATTGTGGACAGCACTTGTCGTGGTGATTTGTATTTGACAGAGCCATCATGGAGTAGAATTGGGGTTTGGATTAAGATGTTTTGTCCTGCTCTACTGGACATTGGTGGTTTCAGAATTTCTTAGTGAAGGGGTCACCTAGGGCTTCTAGATAGTAGTAACTGTCAATATAAACACATAAGCCACACTGACAGATCAGCATTGCTGATCTGGCATTCATTTATGCAAGGTAGTTAGTAATTATACCATGGTTAGTTTGCTGAGTTAACTGCTGTCAGATTAGTTAGGATTAGTCAACAGTTGTCAATTAGTTATGCTTAGGCAATCACCTTATATATAAAGTGTAAATGATCAAAGGATGAGGTAATGAGAATTCATTTCATCAACAATTCAGTTTTGCATTCTCTCTTCCTTTCTTCTTTAGTGTTCATCGTTTCTGGTTTTCTGGTTTGTCAAGTTCTGCAGAATTGCATATTCTGCTTAACTTGATTTCTGCTTCAAAGCTTGATAGTAACATCTTAACAGATTGCAAGGGATTCATTTATGCTACTTCTCTTCAGTTACCCGATTACATATCTGAATAAAGACTATATAGGAAAAATACTTCTAGCTCATTTTGAGTAAACGACTTATTTAAACACTTACATAAAAAGGCATTATATGAGAAGCTATTATACAATAAGCTCATTTTAAATTAAGTTATTTTACATTTGGATAAATAATTGGAGAAGTGTTTATAAAATTAGAAAACTGAAGGAGATTGGCCATCGCACTTTAGCATAATTTTTAGGCTTAATTTTAATTTTGGTCCTTCTATTTTAACAATTTGAACTTTTTGGTCTCCATTTCTTTAAAAATGAACTATTAAGTCCATCTATATTCATAAAATGTATAATTTTGGTCATTTTGTCTTTAAGTCAAAATTCTTAGGTTTATTTCAACGTGTAAAGTTCTCTGATTCATAATATCACCATTCAAATTGAAGAGCTACGTCTTGTGAATCTCCCCACTAAATTTCAACTCAATCTAACGATGAATGAGTATAGATCCTCGATTAGATGAAAACTTATGGTTTTGCTATTTTAGACTGAATCTCACAGTTAGATCAAGCTGAAATTTAGTAAAAAGGTTCACAAGACGTAATAGCTCTTCAATCTGAACGGTAGAATTATAAATCAGAGAACTTTACACCTTGAAATAAATTTAAGAATTTTGATTTAAAAACAAAATGTCCAAAATTGTATATTTTATGAATATAGAGGGACCAAAAAATTTAAGTTGTTAAAATAAGATAACTAAAATTACAATTAAGCCTTTTTAAATTATCATTTTAGAATATTTTTGTACCAAATTTTTTCAAAACAACTACAAGCTATCATTTTGAGATATTTTTGTCTCAATTTTTCAAAACAACTATCAATTAAGTTAAGCTGTTGAGCTTCCATTAGAGTTTTTTTTTCTTAGAAACTCTAAGAAATAACTTCATAAAATAACTTTTAGAAAGTAATTGATTGTTTATATAAACTACTTGTGGTAATAAGTAAATTCCATTAAGCCATAAGCTATGTTGTCTAATCAGAGCCTTAGTATATATTTTTCTTTTATATGCATCCACGATAAGATTTGTCCTGTTACTTTTTCGCTGGCAAAGTTGCTCCATTACTGGAGCTTGCTCTGGAATTGCCATTCTGTTTTTTTGATGTCTTATACTTGATTGGGATTCAGATTGAATATTGCAGATTGCAGTACCTGAAATAGGACCTTTTTTGTCATCATATTTGTTTAGGACTAAAGTTTCTGTAGTTTGATACATTAGTTCCGTATTTTTTTTTTTTTTCACAGTATAGAACAGTTCCAAATTGAATACTGAACCAAGCAACTTGTAGATGAGTAGCATGGAGGTCATTCTTAGGGGTTGCGTGTTCAATATTCGAACCTAGAATCGTAGCCAAAAGAACAAACAAAGAATAAAGCAAGGTGAAATCTTTCTCTGTATCTTCAACAATTTTTTAATGTTTTTTCTCCTTACGTTCTTTCTGCCCAGGGGAAAGAGGAAAAAAAAGGGACAGGTGGCTTTAAGAGTTCAAGTACATGCCAAAGAAAAAGATAATCCAAATCTTGATTACTTTACGGCCAGAAGGACCGCTGTTATATCAAATAATTTTAATCATTGAGTTAAAAAGTAAAATCAAAGAAGTTTAAGGAGAGAAAGATAACCTACATGAATTTCCCATTAAAATCTCTCAAAAATGATACAGAACAAACTGTTGTATATGAAAAAAAAAGACTCTTCTTGCATAAAAACTGATTAGAGGTTAAGATGCTTTTGTGGGAGGAGACATGTTACCTACAAGAGAAACAACAGCTTTGACGGTACAAATCTGAAACAGCAATAATGTGGATATATATACCAGCAAGCCTACAAAGAGGCAAAGCATGGTTACTATGTTAACTATCCAATAATAATGCCAATTTTCACCCAGAAACAGAACATTTTGTATTAGAAAACACAGCTCACCAACAAGAAGACCTGGAAAATCATTAATATTATGCTTGCTTGTTTCCCAGAAACTTAAACCCTGGATAACCTACAGAGAAGTTCCATATTTTCAGAAGAGAACAATCAAGTTCCAAAGCTGTAAATATTTTGATATCTACTAATATACATTAGCTATATGTACTACATATAGAAACATAGATGTCATAAACTTAGAAATTAAACAAGAATCCCGATAATTTGTTCCCGTAGCCAAATGTCCTGTGCAGTATATTCGACTCCCATAGAATAATAAGCTGATGCTCTGATATTGGATACTCTTTTGTGAACAAATGTCTTATTTTGTATGTCATATTGTTTTCTTAAAGTTTATGATTTAGTAAGGTCTATGTAACTCATAGGAGAGGCATTGGCTCAGTAGAGCCACCTCTAGTCTTAAGGCTATCCCTCAACCTCCTATCCCAGGTTTGAACCTCCCCGACTGCAAAATGGTGCTTTGGCCATTTGGCCAACTATCTCAGGTAAAAAAAAAAAAAAAAGTATATGTAGTAATTCTATAATCATTCCCAAGAAAAATTTTAATCAAACTAGTGAGATCGTTTGTTCTTCAAGTTTATGCCTTCTAAATAGCACAGCTTCCTGTGTCAGAGATGCCTCAAATTTCAAATTCACAAGGAATTAATTGCAGTCCCAATAGGACAAGAAGCCTAAATACAATTATTATTTAATTAAACCCCCCAAATTATTAAAACCCTAAATCCAAATGACCAACAAAAACCTGATTGCAGTTTATTCCCCTGTAATGATGTAGATGACTAATATCACATAGGAAATATATTAAATTGGTCACCTACATGATTATAAATAACTTACAAAATAAAATGAGGGAGCGTCTATTTCTTCACCCTATTTTGCTAATGTCACACCCTATTTAATGTCTAAATATGATATAAACTAAATTATCCTCATTCAATATGGAAAGTTTTACATATTGAATGAGGTATAAGTTAGGATTGTACAAATAAATGATATCACTATTAGACTTAAATCTTGCCTTATTAGATGAGGGGTGATTTTGTCTATATAATAAATTTTTAATAAATAGTGGCATTAGTAATAGTGGGTGTGGAAATAGCAATTCCCTAAAACTATTCATAGTTCATGACTTTGTACTTTCATCTGTTTGCTTCTTTATTATCATGCTTCTCTTGGCTATAAATTCTTGTATAAAACTTAAAATTTTCTCACTAACCTTCAATTATTAAATCTCAGAAATTTAATACATTTAAACAATTGATATATATACCTCCAACAAAGAATAGCGCTTAGCCAGAGAAGCACTCAAGAGAAGCGCCAATACAGATGATACAACAGAATAAAATCTCAAAAAACTGGCTCGGCTTCGCCTTCGACCTTAGCACAAGCATGATAAAGAAAGGTTAATTAACAGGTACAATTCAAAAGTTCATTATTTGACAGGGAAAGTAGGAAGCAGTGGATTTACCAACCTAGTTCTGCAATGGTGAGAGAAATGATACCACCAACTAGAGAGGAAACAGTGATTATATTTAGAGTATCCTCTTTTACAGCTGGTAAAAGTGCAAACATCCCTCCTATAAATAGCAACAAACCCTGCAGTGTACAATTTAAATCATATCAGAGAAAATATAGAAGATATGTGTTAAGGATAAAGGAAACAGGATTTAGCATTTATCATCATGAAAGCTCAAACCATTTATATAATGATATTATATGGCTACAAACATTAAACTGTCAAAAAGAAAATAAAATGTAGTTATTTAGGCATATTCTGATGCCGTATTAAGAAGACAAACTATATGTCATACTAGTTCACTACTCCCTGCCTGCATCAACTAAATTCCCTCAAGTAAGATGATACCCGCCTGCATCAACCCAGGTTACTGAATAACAAAAGATTATGTGATTTCCCACAAACAATGAAACGGAGAACATGGATCTACAAAGAGCTAGAGAGAGAAAGAGAAGAAAAGATAGATTTGAGGAAGTAGATGGTCATAGTTTGCTATTTGTAGGTGATGGTTGGTCGGAGTTTACTGGATCCCCATGCTGTTGCCTATAGTGGTGTTTTGGAGTTTATGTCAGGATTATGTCCAGGGAGAAGTGTGTTTTAAGTCTTAGTTATTTGAAATTGTAATTTTTAAGGTCTTACCTCTTAATTGAGCCAGGCTCAGTATAGTTATAATAGAATTTCATGGAATTGGAAATTTTAATTCTAAGTGAATCCAAACCAAAAATTTAGAAATGACGGCCCAATTCCAATTCCAAACCTTAATTCTGAGCTCAACTCCAGTCACCAAATGGGGCCTAAGTTAATTGCACAGATACCTCAGTCAAAAAGAATTGGAAATATTTCAATCCAAAATGCAGATTATCGTCAACCACACAAGTAATACCTGAAGTGATAAGAATTTCCAGAAAATTGCAAAGAGAAAGGCCCAAAGCAATAACTGAAAGCTACCTTTCAGTTAATCCATTGAATTTCAGATTGGTAATTTTCCCAACTCCCAAGTATTGTTTAGTGGAAGAAAAGGACATCCATTGTTGAAGTTATATCTTAAGAAGGAAAACATCCCCAGTGTAATGGTTTTCTTCTAAAAAAGAGCACCAAAACAAAAGATGTCTATATATCAAGTAAAACCCAAGCCATCAAACACTCCTCCTCCTTTTCATCTACATTGCGTTTTACTAAATTGCTAGGATAAGCAATGTGTCATTCGCTGAGCATTCTAATGCAATTTACAATAACCCTGCAGACTGAGCATAGCTTCCTTCCAGATGGGAAAGCAGGTGTAGGACTACTATGTTCTCATTTGAGTCAATGGAGGTATGAGGCTTATACATGGAGTCTAGGTTTCACACACATCAATTAACAGTATGGTCGTAAAGAGATCACTAATGTAACAAAGAGAACAGAGAAGAAGCAAATCACTGGATTCACCCACTTTTCCAATTAGTATTGATGTTGCCAAAAAGGTACACTCATCCCAGTCACATAACTGTGTATCCAAAACAGATAGCTAACTCTGTCCAAGATAATGGAGCAAAAACTTATCTAGTAATTAAAATGACAAGTTTGTCTAGGAAATTACCATGACCCTTCTGGTATGATAATCAATAACATAATCAATACGTGCTTGCTGGAGATTTCTGCACATAGCTGCTTTCTATCTCTTTTGAAATTTTATTTAGCATAATGAAGTATGGATCCAAAATTACTGACAAACATCTATTTACTTGCTCCTCTTATGGATGCATAATAGCACTAAACTAGGGGCTCAGCGGCTCGGACAGTAAATTTAGAATGAGATTTCAATACATCTTTTACAAAGTTTGTTTCACAAGGACAGAAATCTAAGAGGCCTTCATATATGATAAATTGCTGAATGTTACGACTGGCTTAATTGGGAAGCAAACATTGTAAATTCATAAGAGTTCTCAACCTGAGACTATGACAAATAGCTTAACAAGAATCCTCAACTCTACATTTCCATAATATAATCTGTAACAGTTTAATTCAGGAAAATGAAAATATCATGTCAGAGTTAGTTGAAAATAAAACAGACCCTAATTCTGGTTTTGGATACCCAGTCATCTGAAGTAGAACTGCATCACAATGTTTCTCCAAAAACTTGTCTAAATTATCCAATCAAAAAAACCCTCAATTTTCCAATGCCATGAAAACCCAAGAATACCTGAACAATGAACAGCACAGAGAGGCGTTTCTTCCCCTTTGCCACCTTTTGATACCCTAAATATAGAACCACCACCACCAAAAAGAAATTAAAAAAAATCGTAACTTTCTGGCTAAATTTATAATATAAGTTGCTGTAAATTTAAAACTAGTTCGATTTGCCATTAGTGATTCAAAGATTGAAGCATACGTGAATCAACTACCATACGGTAGGAGAAATCTGAGCCATCGGTTCCAGAAGGCCTTCCATAGATCGATTTCCTCTGCTGCATCTTCTTCTGCTTCTGTTTCTCTCTCTTTCCCTTCTCTTCTTTGTTTTTTTTTTTTTTTTTTAATTAAATAAGTTTCGGGTTAGGTTTCAGGAGCAAGAAGATGAATTGGGGAAGAAGAAGGAATCTGAAACGCATCGTTTCTTGACTCTGGTTTTTTTTTTTAAAAAAAAAACTCCTTACTCTGTTAATCCTTTTGCCTTTTGGGCTTTAGAAGAGAATGTTATTGGGCTTTGGGAGATGTGGAATTAGTATTAGAGAAGGCTTGAGGCTTGGGGCATTTTTACAAAAAAAAAAATAATAATAATAATAATAATAATGTATATCTATATTTATATATCTATATCTATATCTATATCTAAAGATACTTTTACAGAATAAACAGAAGATGTATGTTATAAATTTTAAATGCTACAAATTTTAAAGATACTTCTGCAGAATAAATGTGTACCTATATATTTCTTTACTTGTCCTATAATATAATTTTAGGTACACAGAGAAGTGGTGATCTCTTAACAGAGAATTATGTTAGTAGCAGTTTAAATCAAGTACTAAATATTATTTCATAGATGTAATATCACATTATAAAATTACAAAAAATTATATAAGTAAAAAGTGATCACAAGTTATATTTTGTGTTAACCTCCGTCAGGTTACGCATAAAGCGAGGCAAAATAGATGATATGAAATTGACAAGTATCCCTATTAAAGTGATGACAAATGACAAGCGGTGTAAATTTCTTTTATTCTACTGTATTTAAAAAATTATCTAAAATATGAAATTTGTATAATTTATAAATAAAAATATAAAAAAAATTAAAATTGGTGACATTAAATAATTTCCGCGCCGCGCGATGGAATTAAATTCGTGGCAATCTATTTAGTCTAATCATGCCAATTAGTAACTATTTCTCTGTGGATAGGCAGGTAAAAGCAATTCGATTAAAAACTATTGGATATGCCAAAAATGATATATACACCACTAGTTTTCACAAACTTTCGACAATTGTCTTCTGTGGCAAATTTGAGTTCATGAGGTGTTCACTTAAACCTTTTTTTTTTTTTGTAGTTCCATGTTGCCACATAGGATAATTTAGAAAAGTTTGTAGAAAGAAATTGTGTATATCTTTACTACTAGGTTTTTGTGTAGTCAAAAGTGGCCACATAGGATAATTGTGAAATATTTGTAGAAATAGATTGTGAATATATCTTTATTCTAGGAGAACAAAAATCAGAAAGCTGTGTTTCTAAAGTGCATTCAACATTGTCCATGAAGTCATAATTATCATCACTATGCTGCTGCCATATTTGATGCCAATTCAACCCTAGGATTACCTTTTCAATGGACATGATTGCTCAAAACATAACTTGCAAAGACATGGGATACATCTTTTTGTTTGAAATAATTAGAAGTTCATAAAAAATTTAGCACTTATCTGGCCATGTGCTCAAACATAGTATTTCCAGTTACTTAACAATAATTTATTTTTACCCATTGCACTTTATAACTAGAGGTTGTTCTAGAGAAAGGTTGGGTTACCGTTGCGAGTGACTTTGGTTAAAGGGTTACCATTTCCAATGAATATTGAGGTGATTCATTCCTGTTTTAGGGGTGTTGTTGTTGAAACACCTACAACAATGGTGACTTTAGTTTTGTATGATCAATGCTTTGAGAATCTTTTTATTTTTTTTTATTTTTTATTTTATCAAAGAAATGTCTCGTCCACAGGACTATCTCCATGCAAAAAGAATCTTGTGGATATCAGCTAGGTAACTTCTTTTTTATTATATTATATTTTTAAGAAATAGGTATGATATATTATATTTTTAAGAAGGAATTTTTTTTGGGTGATTCTATCATACTAAAAAGATATATGATACTTCTTTGACATGACAGTATAATAATTGTTAATGTAAAAAATAATTAATTTTAACATTAAAAATAAATCGGGGATTCTATGATACTACGTAATTATGCCATACTACACTAACGTGGCAAGCATACATAATTTTCATATTTTATTATATATAAAATATAATTTATTTAATTTTTTAAACAAACTTAAAAACAGTTAATTTGTACACATGTCATTCATTTATTGGTTATTCCTATGTAGTATGACATACTACATAAATACTAAAAGTATCTAAGAAACCTCCAAAATAAATAGCCAAGATTAAATATTTTCACAATAATAATTATTATATTATCATGTTAATCAAATATCACATATCTCCTTAGTATATGAAAACTTTCATTTTGTTTTCTTATTTTGAAAGATAGCATGATTGAGAGTTGGAGGGTGGGAGAAGAGGGAGTCTGGGAGAAAATTTGACCATTACAAGGTTCAAACCCAAAAAGACTAGAATCCAGCCCAATTTATGGAGCTAATGGGCCTATGGGCCTACGACCAATTTACCTAAAACGGAATGAAACTCAATCAGGGCCTCCAAGTGAAAATTTGTCCACGAGTGAAACTCAATCCAAGGATCCAAACAGAGATAATGACCTACTAATGAGTGTGTATATCATTACTCCTAGGTCTTAGTTAATGTTATGTCGTAGGAGAAAAAAAAAAAAAAGTTGTGCTTTCAAAGCGTGTACATTCAACATTGTCCATAAGGTGATTATAGTCCCTACTATGCTTTTGCCATATTTGATTGCAATTCACCCCAAGGATTCTTTAAAAAAGTGCTCATAATAATTGTGAAATTTCCTTCTCTAGAACTTCAAAAAAAATACATGTTTGGAAGGGAAATAAGAGAAGTGAGGAAAAATGAAAATGCTCTTCTTAGCCTCTTAATTCCCCTACATTTAATGGGCATAATTGCTCAAAAGATGACTCTTCCACATGAAAAAGGCAAGAGACACATCTTTTTGTTTGAAATAATTAGACACCTCTCTTCACTGGAACAAACACACCCTCTTCACTTGAAGAGATACACTTCTTCACATTTGACAAGATTCAACATTTCACACTTGAAGAGACTCAATTGTTCACAAACACGATAATTGTATACAAACTAGTGTATTTTTTTTTTTATTAATCTTCCAACAATCCCTCGACTTAATTTGTTATTATCAAGTTGTTTCCAAATACATTAGTTCCATGCATAAAGATAGGTATTCTTTTGAATTGAACCTTTCCTTAGTGTAAGTATATCACAGCTTTAACAGAATCAATGGTGGCTAGAACTCTTGAACCTTGATCCTTGATCCTTGACTCCAAATTGGAAATACCATACACTTGTCACTGTTAGTTGATTAGAAGCTCACCTAAAGTTTAGCACTTATCTGGTCATGTGCTGAATCAGTGTTTCTTGAATATACACTTATAATGTTCATAAAGATGGAGCTTTAGAAGCCTTGTCACTGTGACACCAAACTCCATTAACAGTAAATTACTTACCCTCAAAACAGTGACATATATGGCACTAGTAACCCTGAAACTGTCTTCATTCACATAAGTCCATTTCCAGTCACTTATCTATAATTTATTTTTACCCATTGAACCTTTTAACTAGAGGTTGTTCTAAATAAAGGTTGGGTTACCATTACTGGTGACTTTAGTTAAAGGGTTTTAAACCCAAAAGAACTATGAAGCTCAAATTTCATATATCAAAAAGAAAGAATAGTAATAATAATAATAATTATTATTATTATTGGAAGATTCTTGACGTGAGTGTATACCACAAGTGCCATTCACAATTATAATCCCATTAGATCAGCTTACTGGCAACCAATAGACCATTCCAAAACAGCTAATCCATGGAGCTTGCACTGCATAAATGATTACTGTCATGCATAAATTCTCTCAAAGAAAAGTATGGTATTTTTTTTTTAAAAAAAATATATTTTCTATTAGAGAAAAATATTATTATATTTGGAAGTGATAAAAAACTAGTTACTTAGGCCATGCTTGATAAAAAATAACTTGGGGAAATGGAAGTGGCAGTTAAAATGATAGTCATACTCATAACAAGTCTTTTGTCTTCAAAATTTTCAAGAACAGAAGGTCAATTCATTCTAGTAAGCATAATTTGCAATAGCTAAATTGGTAATACAAGAATCGTTGATGTTTCAAAAAAAAAAGTTAAGGATAATCCAAATCCAGAAGAAACAAAGATCATTACACACAAATTGACAGTTTGGACCACTGCATATGTTTATCCCCTCACACTGAGATTTTAACTAACTGCTTTTGTACAAGCTCCACCTCAACTCAACTGGCTATCTCTTGTTCTTCATATATACAACAACATTCTCACTTGTTTGTTCTTGCCAACTGTTCTCCTTCATACTGTCATTTCCTAAAGTCCCTGGTTGCTTCCCTAGCTAGCCCCTGCAGTTCTAAAAATCAATTCAAATAGCAATTTAGCTATTGGGTTGAAACTCCATTACATGAGGAATACATTTTCATCGTATATATTTGTAGCCTTTATATATTAATTAATACAACTCCAGATATCAGCTCTGGACTATGCAATTAAAACTAAAGCATCACATAGGAAAAATAAAGGTTTAATTGCAATTTTAGTCCTCTTATTTTAACAACTTGAACTTTTTGGTCCCCCTGTTTTAAAAGTGAACCATTGAGTCCTTATATATTCATAAAATGTATAATTTTGGTCCTTTTGTCTTTAAGTCAAAATTCTTAGGTTTTTTTCAAGGTTTAAAGTTCTTTGATTCATAATCCCACCGTTCAGATTAAAGAGCTACGTCTTGTGAACCTCTCTACTAAATTTCAACTTGATCTAACGGCGGATAAGTCTAGATTTTCGGTTAAATGAAAATTTATAGTTTTGGTATTTGGGGCTGAGTCCCACCATTAAATCGAGTTGAAATTGAGTGGTGAAGTTCACAAGACGTAACTCTTCAATCTGAACGGTGAGATTATGAATCAGAGAACTTTATACCTTGAAATAAACTTAACAATTTTGACTTACAGACAAAATGACCAAAATTATACATTTTATGAATATAGAAGGACTCAATAGTTCATTTTTAAAGAATAAAGACCAAAAAGTTCAAGTTGTTAAAATAGAGAGACTAAAATTATAATTAAACCATAAAATTACTTGTAAGTTGAGTGATCCATATAAGTTATAGGAGATTTCTTAGATACTTTTCATATTTATGTAGTATGTCATATTACATGAGATTAGCCAATATGAGAATGACACGTATACAAATTAATTATTTTTAAATTTATTTAAGAAAATAAAATAAAATAAATTATATTTATATTTAATAAAATATAAAAATTACGTATGTTTGTCACGTCAGTGTAGTATGACATACTCATGTAGTATCATAGAATCCTCGTAAGTTATAACTAATACATGGCACTTTGACCTCAATAATGTAGTTCAGAAACTTATTTACAGATTTGGGGTAGTTTCAAACTTAATTACACAAATAATGTACTTTTTAAATATTCAAAATAATAATAAAAAAATACTGCTGGCAGGTGTGGGGCCCACTGGACACGCCGTGGGCCCTGTGGCGTGTCATGATTGGACACGCCGGGGGCCCCATGGCGTGTCCCAACTTGTCTTACACAACAACTTTTTGCAGGCATGCGGGTCCCATTTGTGTTGAAAAATCTATGCCAAGTGGCATGTCTTGTTGGGACACGCCATGGGGCCCATGGCGTGTCCAGTCATGACACGCCGCGGGCTTGGCGTATTCAATGGGCCCCACACTTTTTTTTTTTAATTTCAAATATTTAAAAAGTACATTATTTGTGTAATTAAATTTGAAACTATCCCAAATTCGTAAATAAGTTTCTAAACTACATTATTGGGGTCAAAGTGCCCTAATACATACCTATATAATGGACTTCAATATAAGACTTGTGGAACTCAGCCCGCAAAATTGGGCCCCATAAGGCCCATAGGACTTCAATATACAAAGAGGTAAGAAGCATCCTTGGCCGAAGTCTTGTTTTGCAGGACACTACCATCGATCTTGGTGTATTCCCGACCTCCCCTTCATACCTGGCTGCCCACCATCTCATTGTTAACATTTGTAAGTCATGTTATGCTGTAGCTGCATAATATAAGTATAAACTAAAATTCATACATAATAAGGGATAGGTACCTCGTATTTATTTATGCTGTAGCTAGATGATATATATCACATTTGTAAGTCATGTTATGAAGTGACGGATGTGAGAAATCTTTCCCCAGTCTTCCCCTTTTTGCTTTTGGCATCTCTTTTTAAGTAACGGACAATTAATGATTTCTAGCGCGCACAGGGAACTGGGCAGACCCTCCTTTGGCAAGCATTCCAGTCTTGGACAATTGTAAATACCCAGCTTCTTCAGACTTGATGGTAAGGATACCAGTTTTGGACACCATTCAAGAGTCAATGTTTTGAAGGACGACAGGTGGCAGAGACCCTTGTAGTCCAGCGTTATCAGATTAGAACAGAACCCAAGAGAAAGCTCAATAAGAGAGCGTGGCAGAAGCCCTTCATCGGGAAAAGACTCCATATTTGCATCCTCAATAAACATTGCAACCAGAGAACTGTGAGTATGCAATCCCCATTTCATTCGAGAGGCAACTAGTTTTGGGCAATTGTAAATACCCAGATTCTTCAGATTTGATGGCAAGCCCCCCTCAGGAACTAATTCCAATTGTGGACAATCATTTAATACTAGAACTCTAAGAGATGGAAGGAGTATGTCCATCTTTTCAGGCAGTGATTTTAAGTTCCCCAAATCTTTAATAGAACACCATTCAAGTTTGGGGGCAGACAATCCTACTTTGGGAAATGCTACAAATTTTGGACAATGCCGGATATTCAACGATGTAATATAGATGTAACATGATGATCATGTGCCTCTGAAGCAGAAATCATTTCAAGATTACTACATCGCAACAAAGTGAGCCGTTGAAGCTTGGGGAAGAAATCAAGTGGAAAGATCCTAAGAGACTCGCAACTATTTTCTATGTATATATTGATGAGGAATTCATGGCAATGGTGTTAGGAAAACGATAATGTAGACTAACTAAGTTGGCTTTGAGGCGTGAACAATTACACTGTCCTAAAATACTCTCAATGGAAAAAGTGAATTCTAATGCATTAGGGAGTTCCCTGTTATAGAGTTGAAAAGGCACTAATGAACAAATATAATTGGTCAGTAATTAATAGACATAATTGTCTATTCAGAATAAACATAATTGTCTGTTCGAAATAGTCACAATTGTCTGTTCGAAATAGACACAACAGTATGTTCAAAACAGACACATAGTCTGTTCAAAATAGACACAATTGTCTATTCGAGTTTACTCATCTGAACCTGTTAACTTAATTAACCACCATCCGAATCGGGTCAAATTGACCTGACCCGATCCGGTCCAGATATTAAAACCAATGTTAAAATATTTGTCAAATTTAAAACTGAAAATTGAAAACTGTTGTTTGATTTAAAAATATGAAACCATTTCTAAAACCCAATTTTCTCATAAAATTATTTCCTTTTTTTTTTTTTAATTTTTATCTTCAACAATTTGTCTAGTACTGTCTAACCAATTTGATGATACCTTTTACAATTTGTCTTTATGCAAACAATACCTAATTAGAGTTCCTTGCTTTAACTCAAGATCTTCTTGCAGGGTCCATTCGCTGATATTGCAAGCCACCCAAAACCACACTTTTTTATTTTATTTCATTTCTTCATTTAAACAAGACCGTGGTAGAACTCAAATTATATTTGAGAGTACATATATGTTCGGGTGAATATGAAATTAAAATAATATAGAACATCATTACTAATTAAAACTTTTTTTTGTAAATATCAACTTTAACCAAGAACTCATTTTACAACTTGTTCTTTAGCAACCCAAAAAACTTAATAGAAACATAACTAGATTCTTTTTTTTCTTTTTTTTTTGGTTAACCAACGGGGCAAAGAGCCCAAACAAGACAGAAACAGCAGCTACACAGGAACTGATCTGGGCGTCGAAACGCCCAGGCAGTCCTCCACCAGAAGATCCTTGATACAAAAGGGAGGATCAAAAAACTGAATACAATCAAAATTACTTTGATGTCCCTGCTTAGCTTGTGCGTCTGCACACTTGTTACTTTCCCTAAAAACATGTTTTAAAATTAGCTCCCACTTTCTACGTTGCATGTCTCGTATCTCTTGGAGAAGACTATAACAGGGATGGTGACTGGTACTGCAACTACTCACAAGTTGCAAGCAAGACTTCGAATCTATCTCTGCCTCCACTCTTGGAAGACCCAAAGACCAAGCAACCCGAAGACCATAGACGAGCCCCCACAGCTCCGCTTGAACGATGGGGCAAAGCCCCAGGTTACACATAAAACCAGTAACAAAAACACCGGAGTCATCTCTCAGGAGACCTCCACAAGCTGCAGCGGAATTTAAACCAAGCACTGACCCATCCGTATTAAGCACTGATCCCCTATGGTTTTGGTTTTGACAATTTCATCCATAAAGTTTGGAACAAATTAGTCTAAATTTCTGACAGCTGTTACCCACTTTAATGGATTTTGATGATGTAGTGCCATGTTATCAAGCCAGACCACTGCAATATTCCACATCATTGCATGTCAGTGCCACATCATGACTTTTTTTTTTGTTCTCGCGTCTGCACAATTCGTTAAGGTGGGTAATGGCCATCGGAGGAGAGACTAAATTGCTCAAATTTATAAATTGTAGAAATTAAATTATCAAAATTGATTCTAGAGGGACTAATTGAAATATTTTTGAAGATAAAGGGACTAAAACTATAATTAAGTCATAACACTATATGATAATGGGAGAGGCATTGAGTTCTTTATGGCTTTAATTACCTATCAATTTTGTAATCTCCTTTTCATTCTCGCTGCAAAGAAAGCTGCTTGCACATGCATCCAATCATTGATGTTGTTCAAGAACTGAAAGTAGGCATGTCTCCATGATCTTTTGACAATTAAACTTCCGAAAACTCCCCAAAATCCAATGATGAATCCAAGGATCATGCTTACATGAAAGCCAAAGGATATCAAGCCATCTTCATGATGTTCTCCAATGTCATTGGTTTGAGCACCCTTAGCATGGGTGGAATTACTTTCATCATCTCCTGGGCATTTTTTCTCAAGAGGTGGACCACAGAGCCTGGGGTTTGCCATGTATCTAGAAGCATCAAAGCTCTGCAATTGAGTGCTTGAGGGAATTGCTCCTGATAAGTTGTTGAATGATAAGTCCAAGTAACTGATAAAGCTCAAATTTGTAAAGCTTTCTGGAATGCTCCCGAAAAGACAATTTCTTGACAAGTCAAGTGATTCTAGCAATTTCATTTGGCCAATGTTACTTGGAATGAATCCTGTGAGGTTGTTTCCTGAAAGATTCAAGGAAGCCAACCCTAATAGACTTGCCACACTGCCAGGAATCTCTCCACATAAGTGATTAGAAGAGAGATCAATAGTTGTCATCAGTCCTAGATTTTTCCCATAGTCATAATCTTCTCCTTTCCACATCAATATGGCATTGTCAACGTACAAGGGTTCCACACTTTCAACTTCCCAGAAAATATTATATGTCTCATAAGAAATGATATTCTTTGGAAACGCCACATCTCGCAAGACAGTTATATTATTGAGACAAAATGGTATCTCTCCTGTTAAGTTGTTTTGAGAGAGGTCCAATACTTGAAGATTAGTTAGGCTACATAGACTCACAGGTATGCTTCCTTGAAATTTATTAGCTCGTAAGCGCAAAACAATCAAATTTGGTAGGTTATGCCCTATCCATTCTGGTAAGATTCCATGCAAATTATTCTCGCCCAAGTTAATAGAATGCAAGAAAGGACAATTCATCAAAGATGGCATTTCACCAGAGAGGTTATTGTTACTCAAATGGATTGTCTCAATGTTTTCTAAAAGGCCAATTGATTTTGGTATCTTTCCTGAGAAATTGTTATTGGCCAAATTCAGAACTCTCAAGTTATGAAATTGCTCCCAACAATCACCAAGTCTTCCTGATAGCAGGTTATTGGAAAGATCGAGATAGTATAATTTTGATTTGGGTGTTTTGCATAAGGAAGAAAGGGACCCTGAAAACATATTGTTGGAGAGAAGCAAGATAGAAAAGTTTTTTGGAATAATTGGCAATGCACCAGACAAAGTGTTAGAAGTCAAATCCCAAACATGATCATAAGAATTCCAACCTTTAATTTCTGGAAATGACTTTGGCAAGGCCCCATGGATTTTGTTGTAGGAAAAATTCAAGTAAATCAAACTTGAAGATAGGTCCCAAAACCATTCAGGAATTGAATCTGAAATTCCACAATCCGAAATGTCAAAAAACTCAAGTGCCCTTTGATTTTTGATCCACAGAGGAAAATGAGGACCTATGTTGCATCCCGCGGTAAATAAGCCGGCCAGTTGGAACGGTGGAACCCAATTTGAGCTGAAGTTGAAAGAAACCAAAGTGTAACAGACATCCAAAGGTTTCAATCTTGACAGATTGGATAGATGTGCTTCACTTATTACATCATTGATCTCATTTCTAAACAGATACAACTTGGTCAGGTTATGAAGTTGTTTAATAGAGTAGGGAAGACTCCCATTGAACTGATTGTGGGAAATATCTAGTTGTTCTAGTGAAGGAAATCCTGTAAACTCGGGTAATGACCCAATCAATTTGTTAAAGCTTAGATCCAATTCCAACAAACGAGGAAAGGGCCCAAATGACTGTGGAAATAACCCACTCAGACTGGTATTTCTAAGGATCAATCTCTCTAGTGATGAAAATCTTGTCATTTCAGGAAACTGCCCAATACTAAATGGGTTCTGGCTTAGATCCACTATCTTTATATTGGTGGAGCATAAGCACTGTGTGGAGTCACTAAGTTTGCCACTCATATTGTTGGAGTAGAGATATACCTCTTTTAAATGACACATTTGATGAAAGGAGTTTGGTAAGCTACCTTGAAGCTTGTTTTGGGAAAGATCAAGGTATTCAAGAGAAGCCATATTTGCAAAATCATCTGGAATAAGACCTTGAAAATGGTTATCTGAGAGATTAAAATGGATCAGGACTTTGCTGACATTAAACACCCAGGATGGAATTGAAGAATTTAGGTCATTTCCTGAAAGGTCAAGGACTTTGAGAGTAGTGGAAGAATTCATTTGGGAGAAAGATTTAGTACTGAAATGGCTAAGCCTGCAGCCATTTAGCACAATTTCTAGCAGAGAAGGAACCTTGGTTATTGAGGATAGCCAATTAATAGATTGACTAAGATCAACAGCTGACAGATAAAGGTATCTCAAACAAGAAAGGTGAGAAACCCACTCAAGGTCCTTTGCTACCAAACCATGATTCAAATCAAGGTCTAGAGTTTGCAAATTGGACAGGTTCCTCAATTCTTGAGGAATGGAACCAATAAGACCAGCATCAGCAAGTTTTAGGTCTATCAATTGACTAAGTGAGCCAATGCACTTTGGGATTCTCTGCCCTTGAAAATGATTATGACTGAGATCCAAGAAAGTTAGATGTTGCAGTTCACAAAGAGAAGGATGGATCTTACCTCTCAATTGCACAGAGTAATCTGTAGATTCGAGATGCAGCATAGTGACATGGCTTGTTAAATTGTTGCATGAGATTCCTTTCCATTCGCAGCAATCAACTTCATCATTCCAAGAGGAAAGAATGCCTGATTCATCAATGAAGCCTTCTTTTAAAAGGATAAGAGCTTGCTTCTCTGTCTCAATGCACCTTGTATGAGAATTTCCTGCACCTAAACAGATGCAAGAAAACCAAAACAGGGCGAAGAGACCGAACCTATAGGTGGACATGGTGATCAACATGATTAGAAGTGTTTTGGATATGAAAAATGAAGAAAAGGTAATGTGTACTCAAAGGTCAAAGCAAGGGACATTTTATAGACGACTTTCAAAGAACTGTACTTGTCCAGAGAAATTAAACAATAAAATATATTTTTTATTCTTGAATTATTTTTTAAATGTGACTTTAATTCTTGAATTATTTTTTGTGTTACTTTAATCTTTAACCGTCAAATTAGTCATTTAAGTTATCACTTTTGGTGTTTAATTATAGAAGACTAATTTGGTGGGTGGAGTGATTATTTGAAGATTAGTGACACTAAAAATAATTTATAAATTAAAGTGATATTTAAAAAATAATTTAGAGAAAAAAAAATATATTTAATAATAATAAAAGAAAACCCATACATGTAGCAACAAATGTATGTAGGGGAATTAATAAGTACCCATCAAAGCTTTTGTGACATTATTTCTTGTGGCAAACTTTTTGGGACCATTATGACAATTTCTAGAGTTTCTATGAAAAAAATGTTCCCACCAAAAAATATATATTTTTTTTTATAAGAAAATTGCTACTTAGCAAAAATATGACCTTCAATGCTAATAAGGCGTAACTTCAGCATTTTTTTTTATAACAATTCGCGAGCTTCTATTCTACCCTTACCCCACATGAGAGTTTAATGACATTAGGACGGAATTAACTTTTAATTTTAATACTATCTGTGAAGATTTAAAAAATTTGAGTCACTCAATATAATCTTAGTTTCTTTTAAAATGTATAAATAAGGCAAGATCGGAAACACATATTAAAATATTAGTAATTTTTTTTAACTATGTTAAACTCAAATTTTATCAAAAGTTTGGGAATGTAACTCATACTGAAGTCATGATATTAAAATCTTTGTAATGATATCAAAATCAAAAGTTTATTTCATCCCAACGTCGTTGAACTCCCTTGTGGGATAAAAATCCCACATAGGATAGGACAGAAACACCCTTAACTAATTACATATATCATCACAAAGTCATGGTGGACTTGACTTCGAGTCAATTGACAAGTAGATGATATTTTTCGGATCACAAATGTCACACACACCCTATCTTACGTACAAGCGCAAAGTCACATTGATATGAAATATTTCTGTCGTATGGAGAAAAGAAGCAAGGGAAACCATGACTTGAATATCCCATCACCAAATTCATGGCAGACTTCTAGTCAATTGCGTATCCCATTAGGGATGGCAATGGGGCGGGGATGAGACTCCCCATCCCCATCCCCGGATCCATTCTTGGCGGGGATTTTTTAACATCTCCATTCTCGCCCCATTGAACTCCTATCTGCCACATGCCTTGTCCTATTTACCCATATAATCATATTTTTTTTAAATATACACAATTTATAAATTTAATCCATTGATCACGATTTTTAATTGAAATTCAAGTTTAATGAAACAAGATAATATAAATAATTCTCAAATAACATCATCAAGAATTTACATAGTTTGAAGCTTAAGAAAAATGGTAATCTGAACTTGAAAAGTGAAATGAATCATTGATAAATAGACTAGAAATTTGAAGATGACTCAAATGGATGTATTGCTAACAGTGCAACAATTTACATAGTTTTTATAGTTTTTACTAAGATGGGAAACAAATGCTTATAGTCACTTAAGCATAATCATGCAATGAAAATTTATATCTATAAAATATGAATCATTGACCAGAGTAATTCAAGATTCAAAAATATTAACACAGATTCTTAGGTAGCACAATATGCCACATCAAATACACATTAATTACACAAATATATTAATGGAAAAAGTTTGTTTTAGATGCCTGATTGAAATTCAAGCTTGTTTACTCGAGTTACCTTAGAAAACAATTGAAATGATAGCACTTCCACATGTATCTATTCACTTATATTAATAAGATTAAGGTTGATATTAGTCATGCAACATTTTTTATGATGAAAATATGTACAGATTTGCTTTGCAAAGTATTTAGAAGACATCCCTTGCTGACATTCAAACCACATCTTTAATCGTCTGAAGGAAAATTGCTGACATTCAAAAAGATTAAATTTCCTAAAAGCACCTCTTTATGAAACATCATTCACATATTTACATAGTCCCTTCACAATTACCATGAAATATTAAAGAAGGCAAAATAATATAATTATGAGTAACTACTTAATGTAATGAAACACAGAAAAAGATTTACTTGATATAAATAAACTTAGAAAACATGAGCAGAGATATATGATTGTCAAATGTATTTTATATATATATATATATATGTGTGTGTGTGTGTGTGTACAGTGCGAGACAGGGCGGGGTGGGGCGAGGCTTACCCATCCCCGGACCCGCCCCTGTAAAATCACCCAAAAAATTACCAGTCCCCATCCCCAATTTTCTGCCTCATACCCGTATCCAAACGGGTAGAAATATCGGGGCCCCATCGGGTCTGGGACAAATTGTCATCACTATATCCCATCACCAAATTTTGTCAAAAGTTTGGGAGTGTAACTCATTGAATTACTCAATTTTTAAAATTTTTTGTAATGATATGAAAATCAAAAGTTTATTTCACCCGAATGCCATTGAACTCCTATGTGGGATAAAAATTCCACATAGGATTTGACAGAAGCACCCTTAACTAATTACGTATATCATCACAAACTCAAAGTCATGGTGGACTTGACTTCTAGTCAATTGAGAAGTAGATGATACTTTTCGGATCACTAATGTCACACACACCCTATCTTACGTACAAGCACAAAGTCACATTGATATGAAATATTTTTGTCGTATGGAGAAAAGAAGCAAGGGAAACCATGACTTGAATATTCCATCACCAATTTCATGGCAGACTTCTAGTCAATTGCGTATCCCATCGCCAAATTTGGTCAAAAGTTTGGGAATGTAACTCACTGAATTACTGAATTTTTTAAAATTTTTATAATAATAAAAAATCAAAAGTTAATTTCACCCCAATGTTATTGAACTCCTATGTGAGATAAAAGTCCCACATAGAATAGGATAGAAACACCCTTAACTTATTATGTATATAATTACAAAGTCTTAGTGGATTTGACTTCTAGTCAATTTACAAATAGATGATACCTTTCGGATCACTAATGTCATACTCGCCCTATCTTTCGTACAAGCACAAAGTCACATTAATTGATATGAAATATTTTTGTCGTATGGAGAAAAGAATTAAGGGAAACCATGACATGCATATCCCATCACCATCATGGCAGACTTCTAGTAAATTGCATATCCCGTTACCATCGTGGCAGACTTCTAGTCGATTGCTTATCCCATCACCAAATTTTTTTAAAAGTTTGGGAGTGTTTTCATCGTATCATTTTTATATTTTATAAAAAAATTATCTATTTTGATACATACAAAATAGCTCAATTTTTTGAAATCTCATAAAGACACTAAAATTACTAGGTAGATTTCACTAAAACTCACCTAAGTGAATGGTGAAATGCCGATACACCACTCATAATATAGCTTAGCACTCACCATATTTCTTATTTTGCACTTTTGTATCTTTAGGTGGTCTAAGATTGCAGCAAAATTGCCAGGAAGAACTAACAACGAGATTAAGAATCATCTACCCACTTCAAGAAGAAGCTAATTAAGATGGGAATTGACCTTATAACGCATGAAACTCTACAAAAGCCTCCATCATCAAAATTCTATTCCTATCACGTCCTCTAAAATTTCAAGGCCTCCAAGTGAAAATTTATCCACGAGTGAAACTCAATCCAGGGATGCAAATAGAGATAATGACCCACTATTGAGTTACACGTGGAATGAAACTTTTCTTGATAATCCATCATGGAATTGACTCTTTGTGACTTGACTCTAGTTTAGACAGAGGAAAACTCTTTTTGGCTTTTGGACTACAAATATTATGCAGATGAAGACTCTGGGAGCTTTTCTGTTGGCAGGAACTGACATGCACAAGAAACTAACCAGCCCATTGTTTGTATAATTGGCTATTTAGTCTAATCATGCCAATAAGTAACTATTTCTCTGTGGATAGGTGGGTAAAAGCAATTCGATTAAAAACTATTGGATATGCAAAAAATGATATATACACCACTAGTTTTCAAAAACTTCGACAATTGTCTTCTGTGGCAAATTTGAGTTCATGAGGTGTTCACTTAAACCTTTTTTTTTTTTTGTAGTTCCATGTTGCCACATAGGATAATTTAGAAAAATTTGTAGAAAGAAATTGTGTATATATCTTTATTCTAGGTCCAAATTATTGTTATGCTAGAGGCCTAGAAGTATTCAGGAGAACAAAAATCAGAAAGTTGTGCTTCTAAAGTGCATTCAACATTGTCCATGAAATCATAATTACCATCATTATGCTGCTGCCATATTTGATGCCAATTCAACCCTAGGATTCTTTAAAAGCACACAGGAAATCGCATTCAATAATTGTGAAATTTCTTCCTCCAGAAGTTCAATAAAAATACGTGTTTAGAAGAGGAACAAGAGAAGAAAAAAAAAAACGAGAGAAGTGAGGAAAAATGAGAATGATCTTCTTTGCCTCTTAATTCTCCTATTTATAGGTCTCAACCTTTTCAATGGACATGATTGCTCAAAACATAACTTGCAAAGACATGGGATACATCTTTTTGTTTGAAATAATTAGAAGTTGATTAGAAGCTCATCAAAAATTTAGCACTTATCTGGTCATGTGCTAAATCATAGTATTTCCAGTCACTTAACAATAATTTATTTTTACCCATTGCACTTTATAACTAGAGGTTGTTCTAGAGAAAGGTTGGGTTACCGTTGCCAGTGACTTTGGTTAAAGAGTTACCATTTCCAATGACAATTGAGGTGATTCATTCCTGTTTTAGGGGTGTTGTTGTTGAAACACCTAGTGACTTTAGTTTTGTATGATAAGTGCTTTGAGAATCTTTTTATTTTTATTTATTTTTTATTTTATCAAAGAAATGTCTCGAACACAAGACTATCTCCATGCAAAAAGAATGTTGTGGATATCAGCTAAGTAACTCCTTTTTTATTATATTATATTTTTAAGAAATAGGTATGATATATTATATTTTTTAATAAGGAGTTTTCTTTGGGTGATTCTATCATACTAAAAAAATATATGATACTTCTTTGACATGACAGTATGATAATTGTTAATGTGAAAAATAATTAATTTTAACATTAAAAATAAATAGTTAAGATTAAATACTTTCACAACAATAATTATTATATTATCATGTTAATCAAATATCACATATCTCCTTAGTATATGAAAAACTTTCATTTTCTTTTCTTATTTTGAAAGATAGCATGATTGAGAGTTGGAGGGTGGGAGAAGGGGGAGTCTGGGAGAAAATTTGACCATTACAAGGTTCAAACCCAAAAAGCCTAGAATCCAGCCCAATTTATGGAGCTAATGGGCCTATGGTCCTACGACCAATTTACCTAAAACGGAATGAAACTCAATCAAGGCCTCCAAGTGAAAATTTGTCCACGAGTGAAACTCAATCCAAGGATCCAAACAGAGATAATGACCTACTAATGAGTGTGTATAGGGATGGCAATGGGGCGGGGATGGGGCGGGGCAAGCAGTCCCCGTCCCCATCCCCGAAGGGCATGGATATGCCCCATCCCCGGATCCATCTCTGGCGGGGATTTTTCAGCATCCCCATCCCCGCCCCACTAAATCCTCATCTGCCCCATGCCCCGCCCCATTTACCCATACAATCATATTTTTTTTTTTAAATATACACAATTTATAAATTTAATCTATCGATCACTATTTCTAATTGAAATTCAACTTTAATCGAATAAGATAATATAAATAATGCTCAAATAACATCATCAAGAATTTAAGATATCCTCAAGCAACAACAATAACATAAATAATATTCAAACAAAATTATAAAAATTGTTCTTAAACAATTATAAAAGTCAATAAGAAATCATAATAAGTACAAAAGGCTCCAAGCAATTAAAATAAGTACAATTTATGAAGTTCTAATGTTGGTTGAAGTTGAACCACTCTCCATATTCTACAAAACCAACAAAAAAAAAANAGGAAGGGTCAGGTCAGTGTGTTGGTGATTTAGTGTGGGAAAATCTTAGGCCATAATGAAGCCTTTTTGTGAAGAAATTTTTTTAAAAAAATTTATGTAATATATTTTATATATATATATATATATATAAATATATATATACAGTGCGGGGCGGGGCGGGGTGGGGCAGGGCTTCCCCATCCCCAGACCCGCCCCTATCAAATTACCCATAAAATTACCCATCCCCATCCCCATACCCATTTTTCCGCCCCATACCCATACTCGAACGGGTAAAAAAACCGGGGCCCCATTGGGTCTGGGGCAAATTGCCATCCCTAAGTGTGTATATCATTACTCCTAGGTCTTAGTTAATGTTATGTCGTAGGAGAAAAAAAAAAAAAAAGTTGTGCTTTCAAAGCGTGTACATTCAACATTGTCCATAAGGTGATTATAGTCCCTACTATTCTTTTGCCATATTTGATTGCAATTCACCCCGAGGATTCTTTAAAAAAGTGCTCATAATAATTGTGAAATTTCCTTCTCTAGAACTTAAAAAAAAATACATGTTTGGAAGGGAAATAAGAGAAGTGAGGAAAAATGAAAATGCTCTTCTTAGCCTCTTAATTCCCCTACATTTAATGGGCATAATTGCTCAAAAGATGACTCTTCCACATGAAAAAGGCAAGAGACACATCTTTTTGTTTGAAATAATTAGACACCTCTCTTCACTGGAACAAACACACCCTCTTCACTTGAAGAGATACACTTCTTCACATTTGACAAGATTCAACATTTCACACTTGAAGAGACTCAATTGTTCACAAACACGATAATTGTATACAAACTAGTGTATTTTTTTTTTTATTAATCTTCCAACAATCCCTCGACTTAATTTGTTATTATCAAGTTGTTTCCAAATACATTAGTTCCATGCATAAAGATAGGTATTCTTTTGAATTGAACCTTTCCTTAGTGTAAGTATATCACAGCTTTAACAGAATCAATGGTGGCTAGAACTCTTGAACCTTGATCCTTGATCCTTGACTCCAAATTGGAAATACCATACACTTGTCACTGTTAGTTGATTAGAAGCTCACCTAAAGTTTAGCACTTATCTGGTCATGTGCTGAATCAGTGTTTCTTGAATATACACTTATAATGTTCATAAAGATGGAGCTTTAGAAGCCTTGTCACTGTGACACCAAACTCCATTAACAGTAAATTACTTACCCTCAAAACAGTGACATATATGGCACTAGTAACCCTGAAACTGTCTTCATTCACATAAGTCCATTTCCAGTCACTTATCTATAATTTATTTTTACCCATTGAACCTTTTAACTAGAGGTTGTTCTAAATAAAGGTTGGGTTACCATTACTGGTGACTTTAGTTAAAGGGTTTTAAACCCAAAAGAACTATGAAGCTCAAATTTCATATATCAAAAAGAAAGAATAGTAATTATTATTATTATTATTATTGGAAGATTCTTGACGTGAGTGTATACCACAAGTTCCATTCACAATTATAATCCCATTAGATGAGCTTACTGGCAACCAATAGACCATTCCAAAACAGCTAATCCATGGAGCTTGCACTGCACAAATGATTACTGTCATGCATAAATTCTCTCAAAGAAAAGTATGGTTTTTTTTTTCAAAAAAATTATATTTTCTATTAGAGAAAAATATTATTATATTTGGAAGTGATAAAAAACCAGTTACTTAGGCCATGCTTGATAAAAAATAACTTGGGGAAACGGAAGTGGCAGTTAAAATGATAGTCATAACAGGCTTTTGTCTTCAAAATTTTCAAGAACAGAAGGTCAATTCAATCTAGTAAGCATAATTTACAATAGCTAAATTGGTAATACAAGAATCGTTGATGTTTCAAAAAAAAGTTAAGTAAGGATAATCCAAATCCAGAAGAAACAAAGATCATTACACACAAATTGACAGTTTGGACCACTGAATATGTTTATCCCCTCACACTGAGATTTTAACTAACTGCTTTTGTACAAGCTTCACCTCAACTCAACTGGCTATCTCTTGTACTTCATATATACAACAACGTTCTCACTTGTTTGTTCTTGCCAACTGTTCTCCTTCATACTGTCATTTCCTAAAGTCCTTGGTTGCTTCCCTAGCTAGCCCCTGCAGTTCTAAAAATCAATTCAAATAGCAATTTAGCTATTGGGTTGAAACTCCATTACATGAGGGAATACATTTTCATCGTATATATTTGTATCCTTTATATATTAATTAATACAACTCCAGATATCAGGCAATTAAAACTAAAGCATCACATAGGAAAAATAAATGTTTAATTGCCATTTTAGTCCCCCTATTTTAACAACTTGAACTTTTTGGTCCCCATTTTTTAAAACTGAACTATTGAGTCATTCTATATTCATAAAATATATAATTTTGGTCCTTTTGTCTTTAAGTCAACATTCTTAGGTTTTTTTCAAGGTTTAAAGTTCTTTGCTTCATAATCCCACCGTTTAGATTAAAGAGCTATGTCTTGTGAAATTCTCCACTAAATTTCAGCTTGATCTAACGGTGAATAAGTCTAGATTTTTGGTTAGATGAAAATTTATGATTTTTGTATTTTGGGCTGAGTCCCACCATTAAATCGAGTTGAAATTGAGTGGGGAGGTTCAAAAAATGTAGCTTTTCAATCTGAATGGTGAGATTATAAATCAGAGAATTTTACACATTGAAATAAACTTAAGAATTTTGTCTTAAAGACAAAATGACTAAAATTGTACATTTTATTAATATAAAATGACTCAATAGTTTATTTTTAAAGAAGGGGGACCAAAAAATTAAAGTTGTTAAAATAAGGAGACTAAAATTACAATTAAACCATAAAATTACTTGTAAGTTGAGTGATCCATATAAGTTATAATTAATACATACCTATATAATGGACTTCAATATAGGACTTGTGGAACTCAGCCCGCAAAATTGGGCCCCATAAGACCCATAGGACTTCAATATACCAAAGAGGTAAGAAGCATCCTTGGCCGAAGTCTTGTTTTGCAGGACACTACCATCGATCTTGGTGTATTCCCGACCTCCCCTTCATACCTGGCTGCCCACCATCTCATTGTTAACATTTGTAAGTCATGTTATGCTGTAGCTGCATAATATAAGTATAAACTAAAATTCATACATAGTAAGGGATAGGTACCTTGTATTTATTTATGCTGTAGCTAGATGATATATATCACATTTGTAAGTCATGTTATGAAGTGACGGATGTGAGAAATCTTTCCCCAGTCTTCCCCTTTTTGCTTTTGGCATCTCTTTTTAAGTAACGGACAATTAATGATTTCTAGCGCGCACAGGGAACTGGGCAGACCCTCCTTTGGCAAGCATTCCAGTCTTGGACAATTGTAAATACCCAGCTTCTTCAGACTTGATGGTAAGGATACCAGTCTTGGACACCATTCAGGAGTCAATGTTTTGAAGGACGACAGGTGGCAGAGACCCTTGTAGTCCAGCTTTATCAGATTAGAACAGAACCCAAGAGAAAGCTCAATAAGAGAGCGTGGCAGAAGCCCTTCATCGGGAAAAGACTCCATATTTGCATCCTCAATAAACATTGCAACCAGAGAACTGTGAGTATGCAATCCCCATTTCATTCGAGAGGCAACTAGTTTTGGGCAATTGTAAATACCCAGATTCTTCAGATTTGATGGCAAGCCCCCCTCAGGAACTAATTCCAATTGTGGACAATCATTTAATACTAGAACTCTAAGAGATGGAAGGAGTATGTCCATCTTTTCAGGCAGTGATTTTAAGTTCTCCAAATCTTCAATAGAACACCATTCAAGTTTGGGGGCAGACAATCCTACTTTGGGAAATGCTACAAATTTTGGACAATGCCGGATATTCAACGATGTAATAGATGTAACATGATGATCATGTCCCTCTGAAACAGAAATCATTTCAAGATTACTACATCGCGACAAAGTGAGCCGTTGAAGCTTGGGGAAGAAATCAAGTGGAAAGATCCTAAGAGACTCGCAACTATTTTCTATGTATATATTGACGAGGAATTCATGGCAATGGTGTATGGAAAATTCCATATTTAGGCAATGTTCAATCCGCAACATTTTAAGGCAGCTATTGGGAATTGTATGCTCAATGTTTTCAAGCAAAGATCTTTCCATGTTACTGCCACCAATAGTGAGACTTTCTAGTGTAGATGCAATATATTCCAATTGCAACAGTCCACATTCCACTAGAGTTAATTGATGAATAGCTGTAGCATGGGGAACTGAAGCCATAAGTTGCTTGCAATTCTGGATATGTACTGACCTTAATGAAGGAAGTTGTTCAGGCAGCTGCTCTTTCAACCTGGGACAATTTATTATACGAAGTTGTTGAAGGCCAGCGAAAACACCTGGTATATCTTTACATTCCCAATCTTCCCATCCCTCCATATTCTCAAACTCCAAGATTTCAAGAGATCGAAATGGAATGGTAGAAGAGCTGTTGCCATAAAACTCATGACCAATACCCACCATTGCATCAAACCCTCTAACGGATAGTTCCTTGAGAGACGGTAGAAGGCCAAGTGGTGGCAACAAGAAACAATATTTGCAGTCGTACAAGTTTAAGGACACCAGATTCTGCAATGAATTATCTCCAAACCAATCAGGAAACCTTGTACCACCATAATATTTAACGGACAACTCTTTCAAGTTTTGGTGAGGTTGGAGCTTCTCAAATACATCCCTTTCCTTTTTTGATTCATCATTATCAATATTCCATTCAAACATCAACTTCTCAAGGTGAATTTTATTTTTCAAATTTGCAGCTAATGCATCCATGGGATTCACTACATTTTGCAACTCCAAAATAGATAGTTCTCCGCCAAGATGGAGTTCAGCTAACTGTTTGATGTCAGACTCACAACATTTGCCAACAAAAAATGATGTCAATACTTGAAGCTTTTTTAATTTTCCTACTTTAATTGGCATCTTTCTCACTTTAGTTCCCTGAATATCAAGATGTCGAAGATTAATAAGTTTATGCAAATCTGATGGCAACTCAACCAAGGAAAAACAAAACCTCAACTTCAATGTTTGTAGATTATAGAGCAAACATATCGAATCAGGTAGTTTAATGACTCCTGTGTGAGATAGGTCTAAGTATCGCAGATGCTCAAGATTGCCTATAGAATCTGGCAACTCAATAATGTTATAGTAGGAAAAAGATAAAACTCTTAAGCACTGGAACTTGGACAGTATATCATCTAACATCTTGTTAGATATCAAGCAACCATGGTACAAAAGATTATTATCATAACTATTTACATGAAGGAATGTGTGCAATCTGTTACCTTCTTTGTATATAGCCTCAAACCATTTAGAAGCTTCATTTCCATTGCCTAAAAATGAAAAATGACGGGTCTTTTTTGACATTGTTTGTGGCAATGCTTCTTCTACGTCCAACCTGAAACAAAATTCTCCAGATGCATATTTTGCCAAATCACTAACAAGGTCGTGCATGATAAAATATTTTTTATCTCTCCTGGAATACTGAAAAAAGGACCTCGATAGCAACTCGTAGAAGTAATGATCTCCAACTTCTTTGACGCTCTTATTGTTTTGAGAGCAGTGTAGAAAATTTTCTCCCATCCACAACCAAACTAGATGCTCCTTATCAAATTCATAGGCTTTGGGGAACAAGGAACAATAAGCAAAGCATCTCTTAAGATTAGAGGGAAGGTAACGATAACTTAATCTCAAAGCAGGCATAATATCATTCTCATGATCTGATATATCCCATATTTCACTTGTCAATATACTATTCCATTTCTCATAAAATACTTCCGAATACAGAAGACTCCCAATTGCTTTCAAAGCTAGAGGCAACCCATTGCACTTCTTTACGATTTTTCTACCAATTTCTTCCAGGCCGGGATTTGAATCAGGATTCCTGTCATGGAATGCATGTTTAGAAAATAGACACCAAGAGTCTTTTTCTGGTAGCTCATTAAGGTGAATTACTTTAGTAGAGCGCATGGTTTTTGCTACTTTGCGGCTACGCGATGTTACAAAAATTTTGCTTCCTTGAACACCTTCATGAAAAAGCTTTTGCAAATCCTCCCAATTTAGATAATTCTCATTCCAAACATCATCTAAAACAAGAAAAAACCTCCTCCCAGCCAATTTCTCCTTCAATTTCAGTTGAAGCAAATTCTTGTCGTTAGTATCATCACCAGACAAAGTGATTGCCTCAAGAATTGTTCTTGTCACCCTTACTACATCAAATTCTTCAGAAACACAAACCCAAGCTTTGAGGTCAAATTCACTCTCCATCCGCTCATCATTGTACACAAGCTGGGCAAGGGTGGTCTTGCCCATCCCACCCATGGCGACTACAGAAATGACAGAATAAGGACGGTTTCCCATCTCATTGTCAGATAGCAACAACTCAATGATCTTTTCTTTGTCATCATTTCTACCACATATTTCAGCTTCATCCACCAAAGAAGTTGTTGGCGACCTTTCTGACATCCTTCCTAATCCAACACCAACACCACTACCTTCTCTCAATCCTAGTATATCCTTTTGACTTGCAAGATATTCTAGGTTGTCAAGGACTTGTTTCATCCTTGATTCAATTTCTTTGTCAAATGAAGTAACAGAAGCACCGAAGAATTTCCATACCTTGCTGGTATTACTGGTCTGACCTTCAGCTTCCAACTGCTTGCGTTTGGAGACTTCAGTGTCAATCTCATCCAGGAGATCTTCTGCTTCATACGCAGCATCTTTGACATCATCAACCCAAGCTTTGACGTTGCGATTCCTGATCTGCTTGTCCTCAGCATCATCAATCACAGCATCGATGACCAAAAGGGTAAGTTTCAACTTTTTCAGCAGTGTCTCGTTGAGCTTTCTTCCCCTGAAGTAGTCCAAAATGTCACGAGAAGCCAACCTCTCAAATGCCACATGAAGGAAGGAAGAGAGTAGAGGACCACCAACCAATTCTGCAGCCATGGCGCTCTTTTGTTTTTCTCAGAAGGAAGAAAGAACAGAGGATAAGGAAAGTATGACTAACTTATGCCGATGTGATGAAGAAAGCAAATAGGTCTTTTGTCAAATTATTTAAGTAGTGGGGATGACTTTTGGAACAATAATTGAGGCAGCTGGATTGAATTAAGGCTAAGTCTACAATACCAATAGCCATAAGATGGGTATGGGTGCAAAGTGCACTTATCAGTCCTCCAATCATCCACTTGGCATAATCGTGGTCTAATGGGAAACATGGCTAGCTGATTTTTTTCATAATAACAGAGACATGAAGATTTTGGTTAATTTACATTTTAACCCCAATCCTAATGAACTGACCCAAACAAACTGATGTCAAAATATAAATTAACCAAAATTTTCAGGGCTCTATGTTATTATGAGAAAAATTGGTTGGCCAAGTTTTCCATTAAAACACCACAGCATTGATTATGTCAAGTGAATGATTGCAAGGCTGATAAGTGCACTTTGCACTGATACCTATCTTATGCCATTGGCATTGTAGACCTGGTCTTGAATTAATTTGTATGTTGCAAGTTGCACGCTTACCACCCTGTTCATTCACATGACAAACCTAAACTGGTTTTTTTTTTATTATTTTTGGATTGAAAGAAACAGTACAAAGAGTTAAGAAACACACCAACCTTGTGTAGGATAGTTAACTAGAGTTCTTATATGAGCAGATAGCTGCTCAGATAACTCCAATAATTAATGTCTCCTATGGGGCGCGATTCTTTTACGAAAGTAATTTTTTTTTGGTTAAATTTTTGAGTTTAAACATATAACTCACAGCGATTAATTGATGAAATTACCAATGACACTAACTTATGTAAAGAAGATGCTATGTTCTCTTTTTCCTAAAAGAAAGAAAATTCAATTTTCCGTCTCAAATTGAAAGTTGAAATGGTTATTAGCAAACCATAGGTATGATATATTATATTTTTAAGAAAGCAATTTATTTTCTTATTTTAAAACATAGTATAATTAGGAGAGTTGGAGAGTAGGGACAAGAGGGAGCTAATATGCCTACGGCCAAAGGACAATGTGTTAAAATGGAATTTTCTTTTACCATGGTTTCTATCAGGTGCAGGATATTATGAAGGGATACTTCAATCTATTTAATCAAAGCACCCAAAGAAAGCTACAACGAAACAAGGAAAAGAATTCTCGGAAATGGAAAATGACCATTTTCAAATAACAAGTGTAAATGGCTTATCTCTTTAATCTTTTGTTTATGTTTCTTATATTGCACTTTTGAATCTTCAGGTGGCCTAAAATTGCAGCAAGATTGCCAGAAAGAATTGACAACAAGATTAAGAATCACTGAAACACCCACATAAAAAAGAAGCTAATTAAGATGGGAATCTACCCTATAACTTTTGGGACATAGTCTTCGCTACAACACAAACACAAACACAACCACAAAGTGTCACTACAATAATTGTCCCAAGATATTGCTTTATACCCATAAACAAACTATACATTGCTTTACATGCCCCACCTTTTGGAAGGTGGAGAAAGGACATGGCTTCTACCCAACAAAGCTACCAACTCCCAACCCCTCCACCGACAGTAATAACTTTTTGGATTCAAATAATCTGCTTCCAAATGCTATAACCATAGCGGTTATGCATTTAGTATGGGTTTTCATTCAATCAAAATTGAGGATAAGGCCATGTTTAGATAGTGAAAATAATGGTGCTTCTACCAACATAAAAATTAATATCTCAGATGACCATTTGTCAATGGCAAAATTCTTTTCCAAGATTTTTTTTGTTTTTTTGTTTTTACTTTAGTCATAACTTTAGATTTGAATACAAAACTTATAAATTTTTAAATTTGCGGGGATTCTATGATACTATATGTGTATGCCATATTTTACTGGCGTGAAAAGTATACGTAATTTTTTATATTTTATTCGATATAAAATTAATTTATCTTATTTTCTCAAATAAACTTAAAAATAATTAATATGTGCACATGTCATTCATACATTGACTATTCTTATGTAGTATGATGTACAACAAAATATCTAAGAAATCTCCTTAAATTTAATGTATGCAATTGATAGATGAAGATTACTTAATCTAACAATGACGCTAACTTAATACAAGAAGAAAATGCTAATTTCTTTTTTTTTTAAAAAAAAAAATCAATTTCCCATCTCAAACTGAAAGTTGAAATGGTTATTAGATATATTATCTTTGAAGAAAACAATTTCTTTCTTATTTTGAAATATAGTTGCAAACTCACCCTGTTCATTCACATGACAAATGCAAATTTATTTTATTTCTTTTTTTTGGATTGAAAGAAACAGTACAAAGTGTTAAGAAACACATCAACCTAGTTTAGGAGAGTTAACTAGAGTTGTTATATGAGCAGATAGCTGCTCAGATAATTAACCCTCCACCCAAAAGACTAACTGGGCAATTAGAGAAAATAGAACATAGGCGTTTAATATCAAACCAAAGAGAAAAACATGTGGAGAGAATGCAATTAGCACCACCATTCAGTATGTTCACATAGTGCAAATGTGGTATCCACAGGTGAACTTCAATATAACTATCCCAGTACACAATGGAGACTTGACATTTTAGTTTATGGAAAGGAAAGAAAAACGAAGACATCAATTGCGTCGTTCCGCCTTTTTCCCCTCCTAGGGAAATATATATATATATATATATATATATATATATATATATA